>KZ505715.1:416344-440417 GCA_002844005.1 Limosa lapponica baueri
AATATACACAGGACAGAGGATACAGAGCCAAAACATTGATTGTAGGCCAAAACTCTTCTGAATAAAAATTCATCTAACCTGACCTGCTGCATTTAACCCAGCAGTGAATTAGCAATCATTATTAAAAACACAAGCTCAGGGAGACACCAGGTATCTCACACTTTTTTGCAACTTCTTACAGTTTTCTGACAATACTTCATCACAGACTATATATTGTGAAAGGGAATATGTGATATGAATGACTCTAATCTTGTTGAAAACTGAAGAAAGTATTTCTGTCTTACTCTAAGCCACTTTGTTACAGCAAAATTCCAATTATCAACTTCAAATGTTCTTCACCTTAACTCTGTAATACACTTCTTTTGTGGCTGCATTTTCCTCTGTGAGTTGAATTTTAAAAATTTGCTAAATGAAAATTGATATCTATAGAAAGAGTAAAAAATACAAATGTGTATTTTTAGAAGAAAAAAAAATATTAACAGATGACTTATGAGAGGAAATCCCTTTAGGTCATAAGGTTAATATTCAGGATTTTCTTGAATATAGCATGGGTCAGAATCATTAATAACCTTAATAAGGAAGCAATAATTACCCATTTTTCCAAAGTGCTCCTGCTCCAGCAGCCATGGGAATGCTACAGAGAAGGAACAACAGTCAGCAGCTCCTACTCAGACCTTAAGTAACTCTAAATGTCTCTTGGCTTTAACAAAATAAATCTGCTTTCCAGCTTAGAAAGAGACAAAAGGGGAGGCAAAGCTGCCAAGAGCCATATTGCTTTTCACAGTTAAAGAAACTCTCTGAGTGTTATGTCTCCCTACATGACACGGCAAATTCAAAAGCGTGTTGATATAAGATTTTGCAAACAGACTAAACATTACTTGAAGAATCTTTACAAAACTCCTCTTAAAAATAAACACAAAATTGAGAGATAAAACTACTGACTTGTGCTTCCTTTAAGAAAGAAATTTGAGAATGACCAAGAGAAGAACTGATTAATGTTAGACTTTTAACTGGCCTGAGGGGCTACATGAAGCAAAGCTACAGCAGGGCAGAGCCGCACAGAGCCAGGGCGATGCACGAGGACCTTTTACAGACACACTCCTCTCGCACCCTAAGGTTTACAGGTTTTACATTGTGTTTCTGTCTCTCTCCAACCTGTGGCTTCTCAGCCTCATGCGAGCCACAAATGGCCTGGAAGTGGGTTGCAGAGTTTCCCCCTCCTCCCCATAGACCCAGGCTAAGGTCTGTGTCCCCTGAGCATCAGCCCGGCGAGCTGCGTGTTCAGCCAGCGGCACGCTGCAGTCTGAAACTGGAACCTGGCTCACGCTTTCTGCTTAAACATATGCCCTATGATGAAGCCTACAAAGCTGCAATCAAGAATACTGCTTACACAGTAGTTTGACAAGCAGCTAAGCCAGTGTAAGCCACCACTGCTTCCCAAATTGTAAATCATCAAGTAATTCCAAAGGTCATTTTTCCTAGTAAAATCTCAGCAATATAGTTGAGGCTTTTGCCCTGGGCCGCTATTATCAACGACCAAGCTATCCCTTCCTCATTATTTTATTCAGAGTCAAAGATGTGCCTGGCATTTACCACAAGAAAAAATAGCCACGGTCTCTGGTCTGAAAGCCCAGAAGCTCATATTAAGACACACAGAAGATGGCAGAAGCAGAAAGAATAGAAAGCCAAGGAAAGAGGAGCTGTTCTTGGGAGAGCAGCAGCTTTGTAGGCTGTCTGGTGGGTTTTGTGTCATAGATTTCTTGTTTTTCCTTAGTGCTTCATAGCTGGAGTAAGGTAACTCCAGAGTGCAGATTAGCGATAGGTGGCTAATGAAAAAAAGAAAAAGAAAAAAGAACCTGCCAAGAAACTTCATCCAGCAGCACCTCCCTGGTGTTGTCAATTACAGGGATCTTTAATTTTAGTTGAAAGTCTAACTGAAAAGCTGTTTAGAATTCTCAAGAAGGGCTTGGTTGGTTTTGTTTTGTTTTTAAGCAAAACAATCACCAGAAAAAAAACACCAGATTGCCAGAAAAATCAAACTGTTTCAGGCACCTGGAGAGGGAATAAAACTCAAAAGGAGAGTATTTGTGGACTTTTTCTGCACTTCGTGTTTATGCTTTAGGTATGGTATTTAAAGTGTCTTTAAAATCAGTGGAGAAAAAACCACCTATAATCTAGTCATGCTAATCTCAGTGTCTGTGTGCACCTGTTGTAGAAATAAATGCTTTAAAAGGTATATAAGGACATGGAGATGAACACCCAACATTTAAGGCCTTCTGTATTGGGTTTATGTGGCAAGGTTTTGGTAGCAGGGGGGCTACAGGGGTGACTTCTGTGAGAAGCTGCCAGAAGCTTCCCCCATGTCCAATAGAGACAATGCCAGCTGGCTCCAAGATGGACCCGCTGCTGGACAAGGCCGAGCCCATCAGCGACAGTGGTAGCGCCTCTGTGATAGCGTATTTAAGAAGGGGAAAAAACCTGCACAACTGGAGGGGGACAGAGGAATGAGAATATGTGACAGAAACAACTCTGCAGACGCCAAGGTCAGCAAAGAAGGAGGGGGAGAAGGTTCTGCAGGCATTGAAGCAGAGATTCCCGTGCAGCCTGTGGAGGACCCCATGCCAGAGCGGTGGATGCCTGAAGGAGGCTGTGACCTCGCGGGAAGCCCACGCTGGAGCAGTCTCCTGGCAGGACCTGTGGACCCATGGAGAGAGGAGCCCACGCTGGAGCAGATTTGCTGGCAGGACCTGTGGCCCCATGGGGGACCCATTATAGAGCAGTCTGTTCCTGAAGGACCACACTCCATGGAAGGGACCTTCCATGAGCAGTTTGTGAAGAACTGCAGCCCATAGGAAAGGCTCATGTTGGAGAAGTTCATGGAGGACTGTCTCCTGTGGGAGGGACCCCACATTGGAGCAGGGGAAGAGCATGAAGAGTCCTCCCCCTGAGGAGGAAGGAGCGACAGAGACATGACGAACTGAGCGCAAGCCCCATTCCCTGTCCTCCTGCATCGCTCAGGGGCAGGGAAGGTAGAGAAAAATTAGGAGTGAAGTTGAGCCCGGGAAGAAGGGAGGGGAGAAGGTGTTTTACGATTTGGTTTTATTTCTTATTATCCTATTCTGATTTGATCAGTAATAAATTAAACTAATTTTCCCAAGTCAAGTCTGGTTTGTACATGATGGTAACTGCTGAATGATCTTTCCCCATCCTTATCTTGACCCACAAGCTTTATGTTATATTTTCTTTCCCCTGTCCAGTTGAGGAGGGGGAGTGATAGAGAAGCTTTGGTGGGCACCTTGTGCCCACCAGGGTTAACCCCCCACACTCTGCATCACAGGAGCCCAAGGTAACGTACTGCTGTAGATCATAAAGCAAGTAAGACGGAAAAAAGACTAAAGGATGTGAAACATTTCATCTTTCCTAAGTCTATTTTCTAACGGTCTGGAAAAGTTGGAGAGTGCATCAAACAGGCATAATTTGCAAACACCATACCAGGCCCTTACCAAGCTCGGAGATTTGGAAGAACTTCAGAGGGACAAGCCAGAGGTGGAGACTAAGTTCACACTGACTGGCCAAGACAATCCAGAAGTGGAGGTTTGCAAGCTGAACTTTCTGGCACTTGATTTAACAGACAGAAGCAAGAGAATGGGGACCGTGAACGCCTGCTGCCTCGGCACACAGTGCCCTGAGAAGAAGGCTTTTCGAGCAAGGCTAACTGCACTACTGTTTGACTACCAAGCCCAGTGGGGACCGTCTCCTGGCAAATGCATCAGAAGAAATCTACCTTGGCAAACACACCAGCAGGATATTTTTCTGACAAGAGAATGAATTAAAGCTGGTGCTGAATTCAGGAGCTCTTGCCTTAGAAGTTAGATTCCTTCAGGGTCTCCTCTAAGTGTGGCCATGACCAACAATGCATACACTTCACCATCAAAAACACACTATGAGGGGGTGTGATGCTTTGAAAATAATGAGTTTGCTGTCCAGCTACAGGTTTCAGGCTGCAGCTTTCAATTTGAGTAACCATCTAGGTTCAGAGTCTGAGAAGGCAATCTTTGGCTAAACAGAAATATCCTTGGTGTGAGCACAAGGCATGGAAATACAGAAGAGCCCTACAACACCTTGTTCCCCCAGGCAAGGTTACTTGGAAGTGCAGAAAAATGTTCTTCTCCCTGGTGCTCTCCAGCCATGTCTTGCTCTTTGTCTTTGTTACCAAAATTTATGAGGTTAAGAAATTGAGATCGATAATTTTTCTTTCTTTAGTAATTGGGGAAAGAGTTAATTGGTGATTTAAGTTGTGAAGAGAGGGACCAGTGTATTTATGGAGCAAAGCAGTCTTTGGCAGTTTAAAACAGGAGGACTGGGTCATACTTATGCATTAGGAGCAACTTTCACAGAGAGCTATGAGAGAACCAATATACCCTTTCTTCTCTCCCAATGAAGGGCTGAAAAGAAAGTGCCCTGCAATTTACCCTCCTTCAGCAGGATTCCCATGGCTGCAATATGCACTGCAGAAACATGGCTCTCCACAGGGGACCCAGAGAAATGAAAGAGAACAACAGTACTGCAAGAAGTTGGCAAAAGGCTGCAGCTGAATTTAGAAACCAAGAAACAGTCAAGTAAGCCTTTTCTTCTGCTGTACAATCAGAAATATATACATTATGTGGATTTCAAAGAACAAAATCTAGTTACTGTTGCATTGAATTATACTGCTCTTTTGGATTCCCTACTGATCTTAGCCAAGAAGGGTTTTAAAAGTAGGAATGTAAAAATGTCAACCACACTGCTTTTGTCCACCTAAGTTGCAGCTCTTGTTTACATAAGTAAACACAGCCAAGGGTTTGAAAGGCCTGTCAGGGTAACTGAATGGGGCATTGCTCTAAATGCTGCCTCTTCCTTCCTCCTTGTTCTTGAAGGTCAGATAAACAGTACCAGGAACTGCATCTGAAGCTCTTCCCTGGATGATAAAAGACAGAAATCTTTCTGTGGATGCTTTGGATAACTGTAGTCATAAGCTGAAAGCAGAAAACTCACCTTGGAGCTAACCATAGACATGCATCTGCTTCTTATCAAGTGTCTTCCTCTCCCCCCCTCATCTTTTAACTTTTTTGTGTGTTTGAATCCATGTAAATTTTTACCCTTAGGAAGTAGGAAATAATGTTTACATAATCTAAGGCAAGCACCATTGATAGAAGACTGGGAAAACTTCCGCAATACTTTCCACTTACTAATTAGTGCTGAACGTTGTGTCATGCACTACACAGCCTACTCTCCAGTGCGGAAAATCCTATCTATCAATCTTTATGTGGGCATTTCTGCAACCCATGTTTTTCAGGTAAATGAAATACAAGCAAGCTTCTGCCATTCTACAAAGCAGTCATGCCATCAGATCCTGCTAAACTATACATCTGCAACAGCAGCACATTCAAAAAGAACAAGACGATGCAAAATGGCACCTCTAAATTTAATTATCTTCCAAGAAATAACTGCATCTATTCTGCAGGCAACACACAGCTGTGGCACACACACATTTTTCACACTTCTCAGAGACTAATATACAAAAAGCATCCAGCTGTAACATCCCTCAAATATAAGAATGCAGAAATTCTGGTGCGTTCAACTACCGTGAATAGAAAGGTGCAAATTTACACAAGAGGAAAGAGCCATGAATACAACGTGAAGGAAAAACAGAGATGCAACTCCAAGCACTGTGTTTAGACACTTAAAACATGTAAGAGAGATCTGATAGTTGAAGGCAGCACTTTCCAGTTTCACAGAGAAAAGTAGAATGAGGTCTAATGGCTGGAAGATGCTGCTAGACAAACTGGCCTCAAAATATGAAATATTTTCCTAGCAGTAATGATAAATACTGGAATGTTTTCCAGCAGAAGTCATGTGCCATCACTTGAAAACACATGAAAGTACAGGGGGCTTTCATTTAGCTTCTGTGAGACCTAGTACAGGTCACAACAGATGATTACAAGAGCTCCCCTCTGGCCTGACTCTCCATGAATCTGTGAATTTTACAGCTTCGTCCTGTGGGGCCAAGGCATTTTGGCTCCAAACCAGCAACGCACTTACGCGCATGCTGCAGGGAAAGCTCGCTTCCTTTACTGGAGCAGCGCCAGCACCATCAACCTCTCGTAGGACAGGCCCAGCCATCTTTAGCCACCTCAGCGTTTGACCACTTTTGGGTTTCTTTTCCGCAGTAGCACTCAGAAGCTTAAAACAGCAGGGGCTTAGAAAGCTGAAACTTCAAAAGCAGCGGGATACCTTTAATTCTTGCTTATCTTGCATCTATTTTGCTGATGTAGGAGGGGGTGAAAATGCCAGTTTAGTTTTTTATTGTGGTTTCACTCAGCAATAATTTAATTCAGATCAGGAAAGACAAATCGAGGCAAGTTATTCTAGGAAGATGAGCAAATGAAAAATGATGCCTTTCTCCAAAGATAAACTTAATGTAATTACTCACTTGAAAAAAAGGATCAAATCAATACCTCATGGCTAGAAATACATGCATGCTGGAAGAACCTAACTTGAACCATTCTGAGTAACAGACTGGAAAGGATGTGAGGCACTAGACAGGTTGAAACATATATACATACAAAGAAAAACATACGTGTATTTCTATATGCATATAGAAATATTAAAAAAATCAGTAATAAAAAATAATTGAAATATAGACAAAGGATCCTGAAAAAGCATTCAGTTCAAAAAAAAGGGTGGGAGAGGGAATTTTTATGAATTAGAGGTCAATCTGGTAACAAACAATCCAAAGCCCATCTGGCCTAATTGGAAATTATTTTATTAAATGATTATATTAACTTATTTAAATAATTAAAAACTTCTACCTTTCCTCCTTAAAATCAGCATGACATCCTTTGAAGCTGTCATTTACTCTCAGGTTGTAACAGTCAGTTAATTTCCCATGGTCCAAACCTCTTGCCAAGAAGAATTTCTTTCATGTATCCATAACATTTTCCTATAATTTTTTCCCCCTAGTACCTTACATAATTCAAACAAGTATTTTGATTTTTCGAAATACTGCTTTTTTGTTGCTAGTGTGGTTTGTTTTTTTTTTTAAAGTGAGCTGATAACTGGTAGGTTAATATGAGTTTGCTTTATCTACAGCAAGAAACATTTTGCCCTTGATGAAATACAATGAGACATATCATGTATTTTCACGGAGGGACAAAATTACAGCCTAGGAAATTCTGAGCTAAGTACATTTCCAGCACTTTATAGTTGATTTAAGATGACAGAAGTGAAAATAGATCTCTGAATTTACTTTAAAAAATTGGAAGAAATAAAATGTTCTTTAATTCACCTTTTAATATGTAGAACAGTATACATGTGACACAACTCTGTTTTATCCATTTCAGTGGAAGAAGAAGTAGGATGGAAATAGATCCAGCCTTTAAAACCAAGTCAGAGAAAAGCTTGTGAATTAGTGGGAAATGAACATGTCTAGATTTTCGTATGTTCTCTTTCCAACATTAGAAAAGATCTGGCTACAAGATATTTCCAATACTCATTCAGAACAGCTTACACTTATCTCCTTTGTCCCGTCTGTAAAGGAACTGTTGTCAAAACACAAGATTAATTTACAAACCTGTCAGATTTTGTCTCTTGAGGCGGTGATAGAGTTGTCCCATAACGAGAACTGGGTGTTGCAGGGGCACTCACACCAGAGTAAGGTCGTGGAGAAGAGTAAGAGCTGCTGCCATAGCTATTGTACCTGAAGCAACGGGAAGGAAAGCAGGAGAAAGGGAGACACAGAAAGTATCTATCAGCAAGCAGGCATGTAACAGAAAATCCTCTTGTTTAGGGGGTGGTGGTGATCCCATGCCTCAGAATTCCAAACATCCACCTTCTGAAAGTATCACTTTAATCCCAGCTTCAAAATACACTACCCATCATCTCATTTTAATATCAATCATGTCATGGGCATACTTGATTCAAATAGTGAGCTATTGATATGGAAAATAATGACAGTTTAGAACAGTCCTCCCAAGTGACAACTCGGAGCGGGAATACTTAATTTACTGCTCAGGTACTCAAATTTATTAACTGGTTTGGAAGCTGATACCCAGCCATTAGAAAAGGGACCAAATCAGTCCAAGTCAGCAGTATTCATATCTAGATAAATTAAGGAAAACAGTGCCATTCCCAAGACATGGATGCTCAAATCATGCATCCATGATTTGCAAATGTTTGCTCTATAAATTAAAAGCATCCACATTCTTTTCAATTAACGCAGGCAGTATTTTCTTTCCCCTCCCCCAACATAAGCCGTAGCTTATGTGCCATTTCTTACAATGTCTGTAAAAAATCATCACCATGGTTAAAAAGACATGTCTCCGGAAGCACGGCTTTAGGAATTTCTACCAGCCATTCCCTTCATTAAAAAATCCAAAAACCTGCTTGACTTCAATATGAGCTTGCTGATCAAAGAGAAATTGTTTCCAGGACTCCTGGAACAGCCACCTCCCCAGAGTCCCTTGTATCAATGTTTTCATCCTGGCTCCCATACTGAATAGAAAAGGCAGTTGTGTTGCTCTGCTGTGCCTTTTAACCATCGTACTTAAACAGCATGTCAAGCAGAAATTCCCGATTTGGAAAAATGTTAACATTTCTGTTCACAGATGAGATACCATTTTCCCACGTAGAGAACAAATTATGCTCTATAGGTGAAGTATGCCACAAGGCCAACTCATCCAAATGACAAAATTCACTTCAAGAAAAAGGGCAACAACATTTTCCTCATTATAATTCATAAGATATAATATACCCTCCTTCACCGTATCTTTTCTCTGCTGCTTCTTCTCCCACACACATCAGCACGCAGTAATTTCATTCAGCAATTTTATTTGAAAAGGCGGGTTGGTTTCCTTCAGCTCCATTTAGCACACTCATCTAGTCATGCAAAATTTCATTCAGAGTTTCAAGCTTCATTCCTTAGGGTACACCAGCATTGCTGCCTGCCAAGGCCCGTGTTAAAATCAGAACAGATTTCAGTTAGGGGTTTTTATAATGGAAGGGATCATGCTTTAGAGAACATGCCCCCTTTGGCAACAATTCCAGGTTTATGTCTTAGAAAACACCCCACCACCACCATCTGTTTTTGAGACGCCATGCTGAGTGCCCAGGAACAGGGGAATAATTTTGGAAAAAAATGCTAACACGCACATTTCTAAGCTACAAAAGGAATTTTGCTGAATGGGAAATAGTTACCACCCTGGCATTCCTGCCCTAGAAGAAAACTAACTAGAAACTGGAGATGGTAGCCCAGTGGAGGGCTGTGTAGCTGGGCAGTGTGGGGCTTCCCTGGTAGCACAGACCTGGCACAGGTCTTCTCTCTGGCACGCTCAGCTCAGAAGATGTTCTGCCTGTGCCCGTACTGAGGGAGTGATGAGAAAACTCCATTGTTCTGAGAACAACTCAGAGCTTATCCTGTAAGTTCCTGACACTGAAACCTCCATTTCCATTTCAATCAACTGAAAGGAGACCTTCTTATCAACCTTTACATTTGTTTTTCTTCTCCTCTGACCCATGAAAAAGCTGACCCAGTGCAGTATCCTTTCTCAGCCCAAGGAACTTCAATCAGTCCAAAGGTAACTCTCATAAAAATGAAGGGAATACACCTTCTATGGTCTCAGACCTACAAGTACTAACAAAATCAAATTCAGAGGAACTGGCCTGGACACAGCATCCCTATATATCAAATTAAGAGGGAGACAGAGATGCTGGAAGAGTAGAAAGGCAAAAGCAGCACACCAAGGTAAGTCTGTATCTTGTACACAATCCATTTTCCCTTCTTGTCTCATGTACCAATGTAGATGCAATGGCCTTGTCCCAGAAGCCTTCACTCTGAAGAAATCCAGACATTCACCTCTTTTATGAACACATTATTGCTCAAACCATGCAAGCTTTGCCCTACTTTTTCTCCAAATAAACCCAGCACAATCCTCCCACACACCATGCCCTTGATCCTATGTGGTAACTAGAAGAACAAGGATGGTGAGAGGGAAAAAAAACACTGCAGAAACACTAAATATTGTAGGAACATGAGGTATTTAGCAATCTATTCTCTAAGAAGTATAACTCTAACAGCAGTAGCAATGAGAGAGCAATTACACCTATGCAGGAAAATGTAAATTTAGAGGAATCCCAGTGCTGAAGCTGCAGGTAAGGACGGATGCGTGAACTCTTCTCAGCAGCTACTTGGATTTACAGGCTTTTAAGCAAAATGAAAAAGCAACAAAACCCACCCACCTATTAGAAGAGAAAGATCGAAAATTAAAAGGATCAAAGGAATCAAAATATTTGTTCACATGCAGAAATTCAGAAGGAGCGCTGGAGAAAGGAAGAAATAAATAGGCTCACAATATACATGTACATTTTCAGCACCTAGTTCAAACAACACTGATCATTGGGAAAGATGGCTAAAATCATCAGCTTCTTTTAAAGGTGATTCTCTAGCACTGTTCTTAGTGCTACCTATTGTCGATCTGTTTTACTTGAAAACAGATTGAGACAAAACAACTTCTTTGGGGTTTTTAAAATGGGTGGAAAGGGGAAATGAAAAATTAAAATTAAAAACTAAGAGAAATTAATGAGGAGCAACTCAACTGACCAGATGTTGTGGAGGGACAATTGTCCACTGTATTCTCTTTATAGGGTTTAATCTACTTCTCTTATTACAAGCACGAGTTGAAATTGCACATGACAGGGATATGCACTGTAATCTAACAGCAAATTTGGGATTTGGACATTCAGTCTTTGAAGCCAGGATTTCATCCCTGAATTCCAAGTGCTGATCTGACCTCTTGGTTTTATAGCAGAAGAGCTCCATTACTTTTAATGAAATCATGTCCGCAAATTACATTGTTGTAAATGAGAGCAAAATGGTGTTCCTTTCTGTGATCTCCCAAATCACAGGTTATTTATCTACTGCTGTATAGAGGAAGCCAGGACACTTATTAACTTATTAACCTTGAAGAGGAGTAAGATGAAATGAAGGCAACAAAGGCAAAGGGAAAATATAATCAACTGAAAATATAGGCTTACAGGACTAAAACTAATACAGTATGTTCTGGAAATAATACAACACAGAGAGTACATTATTACCACTATAAAACTCTTGAAAGGTGTTACTCATTTATCTAAACATTGTCAGCTGTATAAAATCTACCTGTTTTCCCTCATCACCTCTGCTTCCTTTTCTTTCACAGATGCTGGAGACTCTTCAAAGTCGTACGAGAAGAGGTGAAAAGGAGTATGTGGTACATAAGGTAATTTCTCCACCGTTGGAGATGCCTTTGGAGTAATGGATGCTGATGAATTTTGTGAAGAGCTTAGCAATGCTGCCGCAGGTGAAGATGGTGATGAAAGGACAGAATTATGATGAGAGACAGATGAGTCAGGCACAGAAGAGGAGGTGCTAGAACAGCTTTTTGCTCTAGAGCAGGAGAGAGGCCTCTCAGCTGGAGAAATGGCACTGGAGACAGCTGAAGACTCAGAACACCATGAAAGGTTTTCATTCACAGCCTCCTGAGTACCTGGGACCCCACTGCAGGAGGAAAACATTGTGAGAAAGGGAAGGGAAGGGGAAGAAGAGAAAAACAGGAAAAAGAGAGATCAATAGATCATACCACTTGGAGGAAAAAGAATGAAGTCTAGGACAGTCAGACAAACAAAAACTTCCCAATGTAGACAATCACCTCTTTTAAAAAAATAAAGTAAGGAAACCCACATCTCTGTATCCCAGTGCTATTCTTCTTAGGGTTGCAATTACTGAAGAATGGAAGTGACTCAGCTTAAATGAAAGCCTACAGGCTTCAGAACTAATCTTCATGAACCTTTTCACAAACATTTTGTGAACAATTTTTAAGTATTTCAGGTTAGGTTGTAAGCACTAAGCAGTCTCAACACACTGGATGACATGGTCCACAGAGTTTAGATGCTTCAAGATACAATCTGCATGACTGCCTCTTGAAGGCTAGATATGTGATTATCATCCTCCCTGGTGATCTGATATTTTTACTAAAAATGCTCATCCACCAACGAAGAAAATTAAAAATACTCAATGAGCACTGTTCTGTCAAAATGAAGGTTGAGAATGATTTCAAAAGCAACACCTTATCAGATCATTTGTCTAGGTATGAAGATACTGATTTCTCTGAGTGTCAGCATCCCCTGTTGATGTTAGACTTTCAGAGTTGCACCAAGTGCAACAGAAAACACATTTGCTTTACTCTAGTGAAGGCAGGCGTTGCTGAGCGACAGAAGCAGCAAGGCAAGTGAAAAGCCATGAGATCTGCACTCCGGGATATCTGTTTTCACTAGTATCTCCAGCATAAACACTGTACATGGGCTTTGGGCTGGATCACTTGGCAGGTGGCTGATTTCATTCTCCTGAGACCACCTCTGCAATCCACCTACAGGCATGGTCCTTATCTGACAAGTGTGAGTTCGGCATGAAGTATGCAACAAAACCATAATACAGATTATATATGTTAGGATATTATGAAGTTAATCATCAGTGTATACCAGGTAATCGTTCTCACAAGAGAAGCACAATGGGCAGTCTGGAAAACTATTGCACCAGCTGGGCATGACATGAGTCCCTGAAGCCAGGCTAGTCCTACCCATCCTGACAGCATCTAACACGAACAGCCAGGGTACAGATCACTTTCGTTATGCAACAGTGACAGTGAAAGGAGATAGTTAGAAAAGTCATGGGAATATCACCCAGTTATCTCAAAGTGATTACTATTTTAAAAGACTGACGACCTAAAAGCACATCATGCCCTGTACATGGCTCCTCCTTGTTTTTCTTTAACAGTATTTTAGTATATTCATGTGATTTACTAATAACGTCTGTCTTAGCTTTGACTTTCAAGAATTGGATTTGAGGAAATTATCACTTAATTTTGAAATTTCAGGCAGCCATTGGCAAGATTTGCAGACTGGAAGATATTAATAACAACAGTAGAGTATTTTCTTTGGAATTTGCACATTAAACAGTTTCCTTTCTTCCTTCCCTGCTGTATAGCGTCTGCATGAATGTGGTTTATTTAAAAAAAAACAAACCCAATCTCATTTGCCGAGTTGCAAAGCCAAACAATTTAACCTAAATCAAATGGCTGTCTGGAAGAAAGAACATATTTTCTTTCTTCCCATTTATTAGGATAAAGTTGCCAGATGCCAAATCCATATATTCCTCAGAAATAAGTGGAAAATTTTACATGAGAATATTGTTTTGATAGGCGGTTTGTTTATATCCATACATACACAGATGGGCAGGTATGTGTAAGATGATATATATCTATCAGTTTTGCCTCTAAGTAGTTTTTTCCTATTAAAACATGAAGTAAATTCATAGAAATCTTAGGCAGCATTCAAAAAATGTTGATCTTTTTCATAGTGACAGATATTGGTAGTAAGGCTGTATGATGAAAATATGGATGAAAACCTAAGAAACCAAGCAACATCCTAACTCAGAGAAGCATTGCAACGTTTCACCATTGCCTTAACTAAAAAGATAAATCTAAGCCATGCTTAGAAGTTATGCATCCTACTAAATCTTCCAAGATTTGTGAGCATCACTCATTTGGTACAAAGGCAGTGAGCACAGGCAGATCTTAGTGCATTCAGCCTATATAATTAAACATGTTTCTATTAACACACACACTCCAACAAAGCTTTTAAACGCAAAAAGATTTCCTTGGGGGGTGGCTTTAACAGGTGATCTAGGAAGGCGAGTGATAAGGCGGTTGCTGTTGCACACTGTGCTGGTGAGGAAAAGGTGGAGGGACAACACCGAATCCCGGTACCTGGCTTCGACCTGCCTACTGGGCTCTTCCTCCCCCTCATCCTCAGTATTGGGCTCTGTGACTGGCTGTTCTTCTTCCTCCTCTTCATACTCTTCCTCCTCTCTGAGGTCAGACCAAGGAAAGAGGCATGCAGTGGAATGGAAAGAGAGAAGGTGGAAGAGAAAACAATGTGAGTCCCCAGAAAAAGAAATGCGATGAAGTTAGAAATGGAAGGAAAACACTGAGAGGGGGAGAGTTATGGCACTAGACAAACAGCCACCTAAAACTTCCTGCTGAGTATGTGAGGATGCAAGGGTATCTACCAATATAAAAATTTTATCCTCTCCCCTATTTAGGTTTTTTACTATTGATTTTTAATACCCCAAAGATGCCATTTTTTTTCCCTCGAGCTTGGCTTTCCATTTGCTGCTGCCCTACCTGCAGAGGCATTAATGGAAAACATTAATGACAATACCAACGTTCAACTTGCTAGTTATTAAGCTGTGCCTGCTTGACTTAAAGGACAGTACACGCTGTGCTGGCATGGGACAGCTGGCCCTGGACATCATGCTTTTTAAATTAACACAAATAAAACATTCCTGTTCAGCAGCTGATAGCTCAACTGGAAAACAGAACAGGGTGAACCATTAAGTTAGAAATAACAGAGAGACCAAATCAGTTCAGGACTATTTGCAAATAGCAATATTTAAGTTATTGGATGCCAGTACATGAATTTTTTCAGCAAAGAGTCATTAGTATGGTCAAAGCAGGCTTTGGTTCAGCAGTAATTCTGGCAGAGGGGAACTGTAAGTCACGCATAAAGCTTCCATAATCTACAAACCACTTAAGTAAAAAAGAAAACTATATTAAACCAAAAAAGGCTACATTGTCTGCCTCCTCTTCCTCCCATTTATGCCCTTTCTCCCCAAACACACAGACTTGTGGAAGATTTAGAAAATATTCTCTCTTTGGACTTCTTTTGCATTTGCAATTGATCCAGCTCTCCACTTGATTTAACGATGAATACCATCAGGCTATGTTCCATGCAAAAAGTAAAACATACAAACAGTAATAAAGTTTGTAAGACACTCATATTCCTTGCATTTTCCTAAAAGCTGGTTTTCTTTTTTCTAATTCTGAAGGGATGCTCTGTGCATTTTTTTCCACTTAGAATTAGTTTCCATGTCATAAGAACAGTGAATATTTACAATGTGAGATCATGAACTCATCAAGTGCAATGCAAAGGGTCAATTCAAAATTTGTTGCATTTGTATGGAGTTAGTTACAGAATATTCAGGAAATGGGTAGCACCTGGAATTTTTCCAGTACTCTGTCAAACGTCTATAAGGTAGGAACTTTCAACCATTCCTAAAGGTATCATACTGACATAAACATCTCAGTTGTCATCTCTTCATCTCCACAAACATATATCTCCACTATGGAGACACCTCTTGACTTCCACACACATACATACATTGGTATACTACACCCTCACCCCCAACCCCACCCCAAAAAAAGGAATTGACCAAGGAGCACTCATACCATCCCTTCTTACTAGCGAGCAGCTCAATACTAGCTTTGCTATTATCTCCTGTGAAGGGCAAACGTCTGCATCTGCCAGTCCTACAGCAATCAATCACATTTGGTAAATAACTCAATGAAGCTCTGAGTTATTTGGTAAATAACTCATGAACCATGGGATCATGGTTCTCTGATAAGAGCACAATGCATCTTATAATGCTGATAGCACGGCTACTGCTAATATGAACAAGAACGGCCTTGTTATTACTACATTTTAAGCTCCAGATTGATGACATCAAATTCCTTGCATCAACTGCCTCAAAACGCCCAAATTTGTAACAGAAATACTCATCAGATATGGTGGATCCCATAAACTTGGCAGGGTTCTTTGAGACTTCATTTGTTCACATGAGTGCACGGTACTAAGGACAGGAGTTTATACCACATCGGCTGAACTGGTAACCACCAGAGTTATATTTGCACGGAAGAGAAAGAGAAGGTGAGAAGAAAAAAGCATCCAGAACTGAGAGGGTTAGCTCATGGTTAAGGATCACTTCATAGCACAGGATCATCAGGCCCCTAAAGTAACATTTGCCAGGTGAGCAACACATCCTGGGCATTTTCCTTGAGATCTTGTCAACCTGTCTTTACACCTTATGCTTATAACCCTGAACCTACTGTTTAAATTCCTGATACGAAGTCTTGTATTTACCAGGAGTGAAAGCTGGTTCCTTTCCCCACTGTTCATAGTTTTTGTAATCAGTATTTATCAGAATAGGATATTTAATTGGTACCTAGAGGCCCGAAACTACTTTTACTCTACAGCCTATTTCCCTAGGGCCAGCCTAGGGAAATAGGCCAGCAATTAAACTAGGTTGCAGAACCCAGCATGTTTTTCAGTAGCATAGAGGAACCTATCCTGTTTGACAAAAGGCAAATATTTATCCTGAAGCAGGGAGTAAGGGCTTCAGCGAATGCTGAAGGATCAGACATATTCAGCTAACCTTAAGGCTACTGCTGTGTTACTTCAGTTCCATGATAACAGCACCAGATTAGAAGTATTTAAACAAAAGCTTTATAGCAGTGAAAATAAATTTCAAAACAATCACTGTGTTTGTTTTCATCTTTAAGATGGATTACTGCTACAGGCTAAGACCAAACAAACAAACCCCCAAAACTCCACAAATCTTTATAAAGTATATCATCAGTCATGGCAACTAACGAGCATCTACTAGGGCACAGTTTTTGCTCAGTTGTTTCAACTGAAGTTTGATATGAAAGTATTTATAGCCCCTTAAAATATGTGTATGTTTAAAAGGACTATGACAGTGAAGTTTATGGATAAAGAACCACTAGGACATCAAAACAAAATCTGGCAAAGGCTTTAGAACTAATGGAATAACCTTTCTCCTTTTTAAAGAAAATTAAAAAAAGAAGTGCCAATCAAACTTAATATCCTGTTGATATTAAACAGCTACTCTAAGTTGCAGAGACACAAACACTAACCAACATATATTGATGAAAGGAAATGATAATCCAGGGATTAATCTACAAATTTAGCTGAAGGCAGGGGCAAAGTCTGTAGGATGCTAAGCATTGTACCTAACACATACCTAAGCCAGCCACAACTAGATGATTTTGAAACTAATGCACCACTCTGAAAACACTGACTCTCACTCCACAAGAACTCAAAGCCCCCAAAAATGCTCTCCATCTGACTGGTCCCTAGAGCTGAACAATGTGTACAAGGTTATCTATCTGCTGCCCTTTCCAGGCTTCCCCCTAAACTCTTCCCTTCAGAGAATTTTGATGAATGCAGCCTGAAGGAACTCAGGCTTTCTTTGTTCTAGCTTGTAGCCCAGAAACACAAGTTTCTCACTCCTCCTGTGCCACCCCCCACACCCCAAAGATACTGCTAATAGAAAAATCAAAGGCTGTGCTAAACAAAGCCAAACCAAAACAAAAAACCACCACCAAAGCCAGAAAATAAGCATGAGCACAGAAACACATTCTCCTCTGCCTGGTATCAAAGGAAATTTTTAAAGTGTAAGATATGCTTTAAATCATTTTAGTTGAGGAAGAATTTGACCACTAATGTTTGAATACAGAACGATAGGAAAAAGGATGGTCTTGCCATAATTAGGCTACCAACGTTTTGATGTGCATATACAACGCATATAAAAGTTAATTACTGAGATAACAGCACATCAAAATATCTCCCTTTTGGTATATGATTCCAATTTGTGTAGGGCTCATTTAACCTTTACTAAAGTCTTCCTAAACATTTACTTCTTAATCTTGCAGGTTATTAGGCAAGGCCCTAAGTGTACTTCTGAACCTTTTGCGACCACCCACAGAATTATACAGAAATTCCCAAGAAATGCGAACACTGGTCTTCAGTGAAAAAAGGGGTCTTAAAGTTACAAAGTGACCCAGAGAAGAAAGGCCTGGGGAATTGTAAAGCTGTTGGCCATTATTCCCACACTTTCTGAAAATCACCCTATGTGCAGTTAATTTCTCTTTGTAATTAAGTCAAGTGCTTTTTAGTTTAGCTGCTTTATATTACTTTCTTTTAAGCTTTCACTGCCTTTCAGAGCAGCAGCTTCTGACTAGGACTACAGGCCACATTCAGTGAAGTAAGATAACCATTAGCCATTCCACAATATTATTCTAAATGAAATACTACAGTTGATCTCAAATTTTTCTTTCAAGGTTGTTCCCCACTCCCCTTCAAACCTCTGACCTGTTTTACCCCTTGCACAGCACTTGGAAAGCTGCTTCTCTGAACCCCTCACAGGTGAACAAATACAAAATGAAAAATGTTCCATCAAGGAGAGATCTTTATAAGTCACAGTGGATGTAATTTTATTTTCTTTTGCAATCACTTGCCATTGTCCTCAATTTATGAGTGAAATTCCACTTTCGTAGGTTAGACAGCGCAATTCATAGCCAAATTCCTAAGTCCTTGTAAAACAAACAAATGCTTTGGTACACTTCTGCTGCTTCTTTCTTCCTTCTATCCTAGCTGCCAGAACAGATTCAGCTAGTCTATTATGTGAAAGCCAGAAGTGGAAATAATTTAAATTCATCATTTATTACCCTGTATACAAAGATATGGCAATATACTTTCCTCCTCAATTAAAAACAAAACCACCCATCAACCCCCCTCCTCATTTCCATTCCACTGCTACATGTGATAGACCACTTCAGTTGGTGCAATGACATGAAGATGAAAATACGTTGAAACATACAGGTAGCAACTTACTTGTGAAGCCTCAAAATTTGGCCTCCTGCACAGAAGGGAAACAAAGATGCATAATTACAAAGATAAAAAGGAAAATTATCCTGGTATATCTGCCCTAAATAAAGAAAACTGTTCGGAAAAAAAGTTAAGTAAATGACAAATAACGTAAAGTAAGCGTGTTCGCTATAAATTCATGTTATGATGTTCTTTATCTTCAGGTTACTGTTTTTTCTCATCCCTAAAATATTATCAGTAACAACTTTTCACACCTAAAAAATATCTAGGTAATGCCTCCACGCTTTTTTCATTGCTGCAGTTGGTTTATATAGGGCATAGCAAAGCAGAGCAAGACGGCAGAGTCTTGCTTAAGACACTGGCAAGGCTCTCCAAAGACTTCAAGAATCCCAACTCTCTGATCATTGAACAGCATTGCTGTTTTTACATCTGTATGCACAGAAGAGGTAAAGAAACAGAATCATGATGTAGAGAGACTTTAGGAGCAATAAATACTGAAACACATACAGAAAGAGAGAAGAAACGGTGTTTTCAGAGCTTGGAACTGCATACTGGTTGACACTTGAAGGTCACAGTTACTGCCCCTTACTTCAAAGGGAGGGATCTGGAAATGGCATCCTGCCAAACTGCTGTCCTCTTTTCTTCCCGTCTCATCATATGTGTAAAAAACTTTCCTGGCCTCAGAGGATCATGTTTACAAATACTGGGAACACATTGTGGAGGTGAATTGTCTAAGGCACATATGGGTCAGTGCGTAAGACACTACAATGCGACTCTGGAGAAGTGTATTCAAATCCTGGTTCGGCATTACATTTCCTCAGGTAATTCACCAAAGCTGAATTACAGCTTTTTTCACCACACAGTGAAAAAAAAAATTGAAAAAAATAGTCTAAGCCTCACTGTGCTTCCGTTTGCCGTGCAGCTATAACCTCATTTAAGTCTCAGTGCTTTCTGCTGCAATTCAAACAAGGAAAATCTACCACCGCTTTTACAGCAAAGTTCAATGCTGCCAACTGGATTCTGCATGTGTGCAAAGTATAAAACCTTTCCTTTCAGCAAGATCCACAAACGGCAAACAGCACCCCTACTACAAAATCTTACACTTCCACTGAGGTATTTTAATTCAGACAAAAAGTGCTGGTATCGAACTGATACAGTAATAGGACCAGTACACAAGACACTCATCAAGCTGTAACTTTAATTTTTTTTATTATTACCCATTCATTAATAGGTCAATCCCCATTTATACATAAATGGAGTCTTTTGTTTATGGTATGGGTTTGAAAGAAGACTTTTCTTAACCTGTTTCATGTCTCTTCCTCTACTGCACTGCTTACAGGCGTTTCCAAGATATTCTTACAGAGAGTAAGATCACAAATTTCACATTTTTATTCACCTCCTTTCAA
The DNA here is from genome assembly GCA_002844005.1 of Limosa lapponica baueri. Taxonomy (NCBI): domain Eukaryota; kingdom Metazoa; phylum Chordata; class Aves; order Charadriiformes; family Scolopacidae; genus Limosa; species Limosa lapponica. Next base: position 436,348 of record KZ505715.1, read on the forward strand.
GTCTGCTTGACTTCATGCTTCAAATAACCCTACCTGCACAAGAGAAATAAATGTGTCCTCCTTGTGCCAAAACTAAAACAGCAGCACCTTAACAGATCAGATTTTGTATGTTGTTGTTATCAATGACTAATAAAGGTCTGATGCTATGAACAGATGAGACCTTACCAAGCTTTTTAATTTCACGGATAAATCTCCTTTCCAAACCCGCTGCTTTTATAACCCACTTCCGGTTTTGCCCATACCAGAAAAGTTAACATCTCCCCGTTAACTCATCATATGCCATTCTATTTCAAAGCCTAGTCTAGACTCATGCCTCAGTTGTTTTGAATATCCAAAAACAGGAACCAGAGCCAAACATCTAGGAATAAAATATATTTGTTTTGTTCTATTGAAGAAATAAAAATAAATTAACTTCTTTTCTCTTCTATGCCTTTAATAATCCATATCACAGCCTGAGCCCTGCATTAAATGCTAATGTTGAGTCTCCTCACTTTGCTGTTTCATACTTATCATACCATTCATCATATTTGCCACAGACAGCAACTCTAAGAGACGTGGACAGTACAAATCCAAAATTAAACTAAAGAAAACCCATCCACCATTGTAACCAGTAGTTTGATTTACCGCCATAAGCACTCACACAATCAAAACTTTTCACACAGTGCAGTGGAAAGTCACCAGAACTTGAAACATCATGACAAAAACTAGAATTTGGCCATAGTAAATGCTAGAGAAAAAGCAAAGATTAGTTATGGTTTAGAAGTATGAAAATATAGAAAATCATAAGTAAAAAAAAAAAAGTTTCAGCTGTATTTTGGACAAACCACCCCTGCAGGCCTGGCTCTACATGAAGCAATTTGAATAATCATTTAATAGTGCATAGCAGCCAAACTAAGGTCTGTGCCGTTGGTTAGAAACTCGACAGGAATCCAAAGTTAAGCAGAAAAAATGCTTAGCATCAGAGGCTCAGCTGCGTTCATTGTTTTCTAGTAAAACCAAAACAACGTCACGATCTCTTCCTGCATCTGAGCCATCCTCAAGCATCAGAAACATGTAGTTTCTAACAAACAAATTCTTATGACTTCTCAGCACATCTTTCCTTTATTTAGACAACAATTTTCCAACTTTTTTCCCTAGGGCTGTAAAGGGTGTGAAAGACCCTATGTGCCCCGTGCAATGGTGTTGTGTCCAGCTAGCCCAGATATTTGCAGGAAACTGGAATTTCCTGTGCTACTCTTTGCTCAGAGGAAGAGTCTTAACAGCCTTCCAGGCAGGACCCTAAAAAAAACCACAGTTCATAGGTACATAAATCTCTCTTCACTGCTTTTTCCTTAACAATACAGTTCTCCTGAAGGCCAAGCGTCTTCAGATTGAAAAATCTGGAAGCTCCAGGTGAACCTGAAGAGTTGGTCTTCTTTATACCCTTTTAGCCCCACAGTCTGGAAAAGGTAGCTTGTTAAATCCAGCATCAGTCACTGATTCAGGGTGCAGGCTCTGCTCTGATGGGTTCTTAAGATGGCAGTCAGCTCTTCTGCTTGTTAGGTTTCAAGCACAGGAATATTGTCAAGCCCTAACCAAGGCCTGGTTATCTCTAGATGAACATGTATAGTGTTACATGATCAATCCTAGCAATTCTTTTGAGATTTTTGATGATGTAAAACAAATCAAAGCTATGAAAAAGAAGAAGAAGAAAGCAGAGAGTCTAGTACAGTAAGGTAAATACCTAATCCCAGCTATTCACAACTTTATAATCCTCAGTCTTTGAAGGTAATTAATTCCATAAAGCTTTGACAGAGCCGTTCACTCAAATGCTGGTAAGAGGTGTCAGTGTAAATCTCATAGAGGCTCCCTTGAGTACATTTGCTAAGTCTGGCTGACACAGCTGTGATGGGAATCCCAGGGAGACAGACGGGAAGGTCACTATGCAATGCAGTATTGAAGAAAGGGAAATGCACAGCAAAATGTGAAACACATTAATTTGAAAAACTGGGAGAAGTACTTGTTGCGGGTTTGTATGTATAGGGCTCTTGCAGAGCACCTGTTCAGCGCTCAAGACAGCACTGAGAACTTCCAAACTACCTACCTTCTACTGCCTCAAAGCCAGACCAACGAAAACTGAAAGACAGACAGACATCAATTTGTTTTTTAATGCTTATGTTGCTGAAAATCACTGCATAAAATACAACATCAATCTAGTGCGAGCTCCATGCCACTCCTCACATTCTTCCCTGGCTCTGTCCATTGTGTGGTTGGAAAAAGCTAGTTTTACTTTAAAAAGAAAAAAACCAACCCCATGGAAGAACTTATTTAAAAGTCTACTGCTTGAGAAACAGCATGCTAGACCACAGATTGAGAGCACTCAATTTGGACCAGTGCAGAAAACCTTAGGAGGTGCCCTCAGTGAAGCATTTAAAACATCATGTTAACAGGACTGAAGTGCCCCCCAGGTTTTTGGTGCTCTATGCCATCATGGCAAGAGAAAGAAATTTTGAGCAAAGCAAACCTGCTGGTGGTCAGGACTGGCATTTTAAAGTACCCTGCAGCAGCTATATATCCTTAAACCAGCCTTGAGCTTTTCTTAGTTAGCAGTTGATATCAACTTCTTTCTTTATTTATTTAGTAACAGGCACATTAGCCTGGGTTTCACTCTCAATGAAAACTATTTTAACACAAAGCAGATTTGGGTCTTTATTTGTTTTGAACCACAAGTGAAACAGCAATACATTTAGTTTGGAAGAAGGTTGCCAAATGGATGAAAAAGGCCTGCAAGTTTTCCTTTTGGTTGCCCTTAGCATTTACGGTCAACTTTTCCCAGGTCAAAACGCAAAGTCTGCTCTCAATTAGCCTGGCATAAATCAGAGCGACTCCATTGACTTCAGACAGCTTTTCTGGATATAGAGCATTGTGAGACAGAACAGAATTTGGCCAATATTGTCTTTTTTTGTTTTACCGGCACCATGGATTTTTGTCTTTTGGGAAGACTTATCGGTTGACACAAAGCAGATGACTGTGGACAACCTGTTTGATGTGGTAAACAAAAGCAAAGTAACCGCCAAACCAGCTGATGGAGTTAGAAAGAAAAGAAACATGAACACTGTGGGAAGGAGAACGCTGAGGAAGAACTTGAACCTTCTACTGATTTTGGCAGTGAAGTCCAAAAATAACCAAGAATATTGCCCAAAACACAATTTAGTACAGTATAAGGGTGGGACTTTAATCTCTAACCATGTCTCATGAGAAGTGATTCCACTGAACTTGATGGTGGTAATCCACTCTAAAACCAGACAGAGACATCTGCAACCACACACAAAGCTTAGATATCAGCAGGAGCAACACAATAAGATTATCATTAATATCATTACATGTTTCCTATTGGTAAAGAGTAAGTGGTGAAGGAATAAAGAGACTGAAACCCCTTTTGCAGACTACTTTTTAGAAAATATAGCACTGCAAAAACTTACTGCGAAATTTTTCCTTCCTCCAGAGGGACTAGGATTATGAACCAAAAGAAGGGCATTACCAGAAGACAGTTCTTTCCTGGATAAACAAATGTGACTTTCAGTTTAGAGAGGTAATAAGTAACTTTTATCTATTTGTATAGATTCCTCTCTACAACATTAATCATGGAAGCAGAAAAGACACAACAAGCATTTCTGTTGACAAAACCAGGTGATGGCTGCATCATATTTTAACATATGATTTTAAAATTTCATTACAACTTGCAGCAAGACCTAAAGCTATGATGCTCTATGAAAATCCTTCAAGAAGTATGTTGCATCAGAAACCACATGCTGAAATTTGAAAAATTTATTCCAATAGGAACAATGCAGAGAGAAAAACCTCTTTCTACTTAAGGTGAATTCAAACTTTATAAATATGTAAAAACTTTGTAGGAGCCATTCAACTTCACTGTTTTTCTGTTTGAATCACAGAATCACAGAATCACCTAGGTTGGAAGGGACCTCCTAAGATCATCTAGTCCAACCAATGGAGAAAAAAAAAAAACAAAACAAAACAAAAAAAACCACACACACACCACCACACCACCCAACACTAATCCATATTCCCAA
>KZ505715.1:440492-539181 GCA_002844005.1 Limosa lapponica baueri
TAACCTGAACTTCCCCTGGCGTAACTTGAGGCCATTGCCTCTTGTCCTATCATCTGTAACTTGGGAGAAGAGACCGACCCCCGCCTCTCTACAGCCTCCTTTCAGGTAGTTGTAGAGAGCGATAAGGTCTCCCCTCAGTCTCCTCTTCCCCAGACTGAACAACACAACTATGTTAATGAATAGAAGCCATGAAGCATTTACTTTTTTTTTTTTTTTGTCCCAGTTTAGCTATCAGGTGTAGAGATACTGTTGCATTCATCTGGACTATTTCACTGAAAACTGAGAGACTCACTGGGATATGGTAAGGCAGGAAGGCTGGTTTTCCTCTTCCTACCACAAGTACAGATTTGGATAGATGATGAGACTAAAAATGTGAAGGACAGAATCAGCTTTTCTGAAATACTTGTTTACCAGAAACCCAACAGGATTTATGGAAGAGCCAACAATTGGCTAGCTTCCTGTCATGGCAACTTTGAGAATTTCACTGGGCATAGAACTTGCATCTTCAAGTACCGAAAAATATTCCATAGTCTGTAATGCGCAATGGGAAAAAACCTGATTTGCTAGCTATAAGTAAATACTCCCTGTCTTTATCTGCTACGAGGGTTGGAGAATGGGGAAAAGAAAATGATTTTTATTTAACTAATATGTGAAGTCAAGATCAGTGTTACATATATTCCTAATTGAATGCCTCTTTCCTTAGAGAAGCAGGGGAGCAAATTAAAAATTCCAAATGCAGTTGAAGAGAATTTAATTATTTTCCTAGAGAGGATACCAAGGACAACACACAATTAAATTTGATTGCTTAAAGATTTCTTTCCTGGTTTTAAGCTTAAATTATGCTTTAAATTTCAAAGAGGGTGTAGAGCAGAACTGGATAATTTTTTTCAGAAAAGGAACATAATTAGTATTATTATTGAAAATAATTATTGAAATATGAATAACAATTATTGAAATTATGCTGCATTGGTGAAAAGAGTATTTCAAAGAACTCAGGAAACTAATCTGCCATGTTTCTACTGCCCTGATACTAACAATCAGCTCAAACACAAATTCATTAGGAATTAGTGAAGACTGCAAAATAAAGCTAGTGAGCAAACATTAATAGTGAGAAAATGTATGGTAGCGATTGTCATTTTGCATGAACTGCATTTGTTTAACTACAGTAACAGAATGAACAATTTTTGTAGAGTTGAAGCATCCTCTTATTTCTAATCCAAATTAAACAGTTTAACAAATCAACTATATCTGCTGCACATCCATGGGTACAGATTCTCAGTCACATTGGTTAAGCCAGGAAGCAGGGCCCAAGATCATGCTCAAGGCATCTCATGCAGAGCGGCTGAAGCCCCCAGGTGTACTCACACTGAAGATGCTTTAAACTCAGCCTCAAATGCACTGTCATCCTCATCATCAGCCTGTAAGACCACGGGGCTCTCAGCCTCCAGCTCACTAAGGGCCCAGCCAACAGAAGGTGATGGAAAACAGCATGAATGTGTTGCCAAATGCAAGAAAAAAAATAATAAAAAAAAAAGAAAACCAAAAGCCACTACGTGGTATACAACACGCAGCTACTGTTCAAATTATCTGGAATCTTGTATTTTCATATTGCCTGAAGCCATTAAACTTTAGTCAACTCTGTTTGCTTTGCAAGAAGGGCTGCTTTTCAGGTAATGTGGGATTTTAAAGCTCTGAGTTCACATCCAATGCCAACCAACAGAAACCCCCAAAGAACTTCCTAAACATTATAATCAACACAAAATGTGCTCTTCATGGAGCATGCTTTGGTTTTGCAAATTGCACCTTCAGCCATGAGATGACAGTGTCCAGCTTTAGCTATCTGCAGTGTATGTATCTTCACCTGAGCTAGTCAGCCAGATTCCCTTCATAGCCAACAAACAGCCAGTTTCAGAGCATGATTCATCTTGGCTGAAATTTCAGGCATGTAGAATACGTTAGATAACTGAAGGCCTACCAGTGCTTGCTGCACTCCACTGACATCAAAGGGAGGCGAGCTGATCAGACATCTAACTTAGGCAAAATTAATTCCAGCCCTCTTGTGTGGTAGTCCGACAAGCTGAGGATCTGCAGTTCCCTTTTTTTCTAAGCATGTATAGCCCAAGCCAACTGTTACGGGATGGACAACACCACTGGCTTTGACTGATTAGCGTTACAGACTGCTGCTCAACTAGTCATTACTGCCTCTCTTTCACTAATTACAAAACATTAGATATATTCACTACTATAGTGTAGCCTCAAAGGAAAATATTTATGCTGGAATGCTGATTGCAAAGTGTGAGGGGGGAAAGAATGAACAGTAACATATTGTGCTGATGGGAAGGATGGTGGTTAATGAGGATGTACTGGATAGTGTGGGACCTGAGCGTGACATAAATGCTATAGAATAAGGGATGGAGAACGTGCTGGTTTTGGCTGGGATAGAGTTAATTTTTTCTTCAAGGTAGCTAGAATGGGGCTATGTTTTGGATTTGCGCTGGGCACAGTGCTGATGATAATAGGGATGTTTTTGTCATTGCTGAGCAGAGCTTACACAGTCAGGGCCTTTTCTGTTCCTCACACGGCCCCACCAGTGAGTAGGCTGGGGGTGCACAAGCAGTTGGAAGGGGAGACAGCCGGGACAGTTGACACCAACTGACCAAAGGGATATTCCACACCACATGATGTCATGCTCAGCAATAAAACTGGGGGCAGGCTGGCAGGGGAGGCTGCTGCTTGGGGCTGGCTGGGCATCGGTTGGTTGGTGGTGAGCAATTATTTTCATTTGTATCACTGGTCTTTCTTGGGCTTTATTTCTCTTTTTTATTTTTCTTTTAATTAATTTTTTAGTTATTATTAATTACTATTATTTTATTCCAATTATTAAACTGTTTCTATCTGAACCCATGAGTTTTCTCACTTTTACCCTTCCAATTCTTTTCCCCCATCCCGCTGTGGGGGAGTGAGCAAGTGGCCATGTGGTGCTCAGCTGTTGGCTGGGGTTAAACCATGACACATACACAGGACAAACAGCTCTGCATTAATGTGACTATGCCCTTGTTACAATCTTCTATTATGTCGCTATATTGAATATAAAATCTGTCAATGGATGAGATTAACCTTGGTTAGTTTCCACATCAAATGCTCTACCTCATGTGGTTTGGGTCCATTTACTTATCGTAGATGGTACCAAGGAACATAGCTATGTAGATAAATCAAGTCACCTACAAATCCATTTCTTTTTGATGCGTTTTGGGTTTTTTTGTTTTAACTTTAAACACGACTTTTTTTTTCTTTTTGAATTCAGTGGAAAGAGAGAAAAAAAGAAAGCAAAAGTCTGACAGATCAATAAAGTGCAATAAACATAAGAGAAAGTAATAGGGGAAAAGAAAGAACTATTCTCCAGCGCACACGCTTACCTCTCACTGAGATCTTCAACGCGCTGTCCGTGGCCCAGCATGAAACTAGAGTTCGACTGACTGCATGGACTCGCAGGGGCCGATAAAGTGCTTTTGATGTTCTGTACCGAATGCCTGCGGCTCCGTCGGCGCTCCAGCCCCCTTCGCTCACTAGCACCAAGACTGGCCCTTCTCCGGTCCTTGCGCCCACTGGGAGGGGGGTCAGCACTCTCATCTCCATCCTCATGTCTCAGGGTCATCTGAGAAAGAAAGGAAGAAAGACAAGGCTTCCGACCCAGTTCCTTTAGGCATGACAGGTCTTCACACCTAGGCTTTAAAAAGTGACTGATCTCAACCTGATTAATTCCTACTAGTGTCACCATTTCTGTAGCTATCCCTGTTAAGTTACTGTCTATCCATTAGTGCAGTGTAGCAGATCTAATAATGGAATTATATACTGACGCCTTATATAGAACACTAGAGGACCTGTAACAACACATTTATATATCTCCTAGTTTTTTTCTCTTTTTTTTTTTTATGTAGGACTTGATTTTCAAGGAAGCTGAGCAGTGTTGGACACCAAGCTCTCGTTGTTTCCTTCCAAAACACTTAGGTGAAGCCTTGGCCCTAGTGAAATCAACAGAAAACACTCTCATGCATTGACTGACTGAACATTTCCTCATGTTCAGCCATGACACTTGTAATGATCGAGTGGAAGTTATCATCTACTACTTTACAAAGTATTTTAGAATACTGCCATCATTTCTCCCCTGCCAAGGAAAAGATCATGTATATGTAACTCCATTCCTCTTAAAAATCTCCATTTTTACAGACCTCCCTGCAAAGCAAACAAAGGAAAAAAACTAAAAAACAAAACTATTTCTGTAAACTGGTACCACAACAGATTAAAAGAAAAAAATGCAGACCACACATCTCCTCTAAGTCTCCCAATTTTTAGGTTAGTATAATTACTTTCATGTATGTCTTTCAGTCGAAAATTCAGTATTTTCTGCCAGTTCAGAAGCACTGTCAATACAGTGGAATGTATGTATAATATCAGAAAAGAATGATGCTGAGAATAGCATGGCCACAATGATATTTGACAGAAAATTCGGACACAGGTTGGGAGCTCATCAGCTGGAAATATTAGAGGAGTAAAATATGGGTGCAATACCTAGTATCTTGAATGACAGCACACCGTTAGCATGTCAATGTGATATACTTCTAACAGAAACAAAGCAAGTGGTACCATTGGGTACGTGAGGAGAGGTATTGCTGGCAGAAACAACAAAATTACTGGTGGATCTCATCTGAAATGCAGTGTAACATTTAAGTAATCTTTATATGAGAAAGATCTATTCAAATAGGCAGAGATACAGAAGAGGGCGATATGGGTGATCAAAAGAATGCATATCTTCTTGTTTTTATTAGTCTTGTTATTCTGATAATTCTTACCGGAATTGACTTTAGCCAAAGGCAGGGGTAAGTGTGATCTCCCTGCTTAGGGTGTAAAACCCTGTTTCAGTGGGGAAGATGAGATGTTTCAGATATAGAACAACATTGGCAGAAAAAAGAAAGAATGTGCATAGGCATGTCTAAATTTAGTCTGGTCATCAAGAGAAAGCTGTTACCCAACTAAGCCAACTGCTAATTTTGCAATCAAATCTTTCAGTAGGCACACCCTGCGCAAAACCACCTGCTTTTAAGATTAGTATCATCTTTTTAAAAGGATGTTACAAGCTTGTGCCTCTGACAATAGAAAAAGAAAGAAAAACATGGAGCCCTCTCACTCTCATGTACCTATTTTGGCCTGACTGTTCCTGCAAACTGCTGTATATAAAACTTCTGTCTCCTGAAGTTAGTGAAGTGACATGGGTGTAGTGCTGATGAAGAAATTGGAGAATCAAATCTACCAAATCTGTTGCTAGACTTAGATGGAGATAAAGTAGTTTCATTTCATCACACCCGAATTCCCATTTACATTACATTAATTTCAGCCTAAACCTCCCTGCTCCAACACTTCCCAAAGTCTGAAAAGAAGCAAATTATTAAGAAACTGGATATCCTACCCTTACATATAAATACTTCAGAAGTAGTTATTTTATACCTTGGTGGTGAATGTGGAGTTACTCATTACTCCACTGCTGCAAACTGTATAGGATCTGGTCCAGTGTAAACTCGTAAACAAGAACTTGCTGGGTATTCAGCTGCAGAACAAGTGGCATTTGTGAAGCTGAGCTCAGCCGAACCTTTTTCATGAGCTGAATACTTTTGCATATGGAAAAAACTTGAACTTACTTCAGGAGGTGTAACTAGCAGTCTGAGAAAGTTTTAATTGCAGGCAGAACTGCCTCTAAGGAGGCTAGTAAATGTGCTGGTTTGCCTAGGAGTATGCCCCAGCTCTAGCATGAAATACATTTGCATTAAACACAGCTACGTACTGTAGCAGGTCACATAGATGAATGTGTGTAATAATTCTAGCAACCAGATGTTTTTCTTTTAAAATAAAATAGATAACCAAATTTCACCTAGGTTACATTCCCCCCCCTCCTCTTGGCTTTGAAGTTTGCACAAGCTGTAAGATGCATAAAACAGGGCATGTTATGTTACCTCATAAATGTTAAATTGCTCAACTAAGTCCAAGTCTGTTCCTTTCTTGTTCAAGTGTCTCTGTGAAATAGCTTCAATGCCTAGTTCTTCCAGACAGTCCACCACGTCGTAGAAAGAGTCTTGATCTGGCAACCCCGACAGCGTCTAAGAATCAAAGGAAAAACATTTAAATCTGTTTGTTTTGAAAAGAATTAAACAAAGGTTTTTAAAAGCGGGTGGCAAGTGGTGCTACGTATGATTTCAATAAAGTAAAACCCATGATGTGGGATTAGAGACACCGCTAGAAAATAAAAAACAAGTGGCACAGCTTTTAACAAACAACTCTGTGCACTGTGTAGAAAAATGAATAATTGGCAAAACAAATCAATGTTGTTATTTCATACAAAGAAGTATGGAAAATATGGGTCTTTAAAATACACAGTTGGATTCTTCCTGGCTTCATTCAAGTACAGATTTAAAGAACAGAGAACGTTAAAGCATCAAACACAGGGATAAAAGCAAAGGGAGAGAAAAAAATGGTTCAGCTAAAACCAGTGAAGCTGATTTCCTACTGATTCCTGTAAATTTGGCCTTAAGAAGAAAAAGTCTAATGCACAGCTGTGTGATGTCAGGACAGCAGGAAATATCCTGCACCATGTGCCTACTGTCCTCAACACCTGCAGCAGAGGTCATCCTCCCAGTGTACAAATTGTTTTATATTACAGAGATATTGACTCCTTTCCTCCCTCCCTTTCAACTTGAAAAGTCTTATTAAAGGTACTCTGACTCCTTAACTCCTATAAAATGTTAAGAGTTACTAATTCCTGCTTACAGGGTAAATTGTTACCAGTGACACTGGAGAGGAGCCTTTGCACACTAGAAGAGATAAAGAATGCCAATAATAACAGCTATTGAAAATGAACTGTTTGAGTTCAGAGCTTTCTATGCCACCTGCTCTATGTTCAAGAGAGAGCACTTTTCTTATCACAGTAATTTCCCATTTTTTTGGTGAATTCAGAAAACTGAGAAAAGGAAGGTGGTCTTCTCCAGCATACCACATATAGCAAAGTATGCCACTGCAGTGTATGTAGCAAGAGGGACTGAATCTAGCCCCTCACAGCTTTACTGCAGTGATGCATGGGAAGAGGACATGGGCATTGAACAACTTTGTCCATTGAGCACAAGTGAACTTCATCCACCGGAGTCCTGCAGGCATTTACAAAGTCAACAGAAAACACTATTATTCTGGTTCGCCATTGACTTCTGCCCAGCTTGTGCTGATTCTTTACTGCTCCTTAGAGATGATGCAGAAAAATGAGTGTAATCCTGCACGTTGAGTAGAAACTACTGAACGTACTGTGCAACCTACTTGCAGAGCAACATACACCTCATCGCAAGAATCAGTCTATACAGAGCCATTTCTGCAAAATACATGAGAGTGCAGACTGGAAGCAACAGTTATTCTGGATTAGCTCACCAGAGAGATGCTTACTCTGAAATCGTTTCCTCTCTCCTACGTAATTAGCTAAGTAATTTATCTATACTCCCTATAGAGGAAGGAAAGAGTGAGAGAAAGAGACAGGACATGCAAAAAACAGGCCCTCTTCAGAAAGAGTTTCATCTTCTCGTGCCTGGGATGGGATGAATTGCACTCTGAGAATAGTGGTTTTCTGGAGCACGGCTTTTCCAAAGTGGCTCTGGGCAGCAGAATGCAGAAGAGAGCAGCCATTCTGGGCCACGTCCCTACAACTAGAAGCTTTACATTCAGAAAAATTGGTCTGAATTATGTGATTAACAGGAGAGAGAAAGAGAGAGCTGACATATCCTGCCCTGTTAAAGTATCTCTTTCCTGTGAAATGAGGCACTGGAAAATAAGCATCACCAAGGTACTTTAAATGTAATTATTTTTTTTAAAACTAAACAAAACAGAGCAACAGCTGCTTCTTCAGTCACTACAGGACTATTGTCTGATGTTTGGTGAGGTCCACCGCAACAGGAATGCTCTGCACAAACACCAATGAAGTGTTAGGGTTATATGTTTAGGGTTATATGTTCAGGCTCTAGTTAAGGATTTGTCTCTGTCCAGGACAGTATTTAAGCCTATTTTTAAAAAGTCACTGAAGACCATGGAACTAAATTTTCCTGCACAGTGCTGAAAGCAGATACCATATATGTTCTGTTCTTTCCTAAACTGACACCTAGCATTGAGTAGAAATCTGAGGATTCAGCAAGTGAAGCTATCACCCTGTAAATTCAATGGAGCTTTAACACAGATACGGAAATACTAGAACAGAAAGCTGTCTATTACACTTTCTCTTGCTTATGAAAGAAGTAGACTGCAGCTACGCTGACCTGGGTGCCTTCAGGCACAGTAAAATGTGATGTCTAACACGCAAAAAGGTGGACAAATAGTCAGATCTTCTGCACTGACCTTCCGAGCATTTACCTCTTAAAACACCTTAATGTTGATATGCAGATTACCTGCCTTCAAGCATAGCTTTTTTAAAAAATCTGAAGTCAGGCAGGCTGTAGACAGGGAAAATAGCAGCATAAGGTAGTATTTACTGGCAACCCTGCTTCTGTCAGCAGCCTTTTATTGGTTAATATAATTTTAAATCATGCAGCAGTGGAAATCTAATCTTCACTGCATGCTACTGGCCAGAACTGGGCAATTGAACTCCCAAGTATAGAAATCAAATATTTTTCCTTTCCACGGTTTGTCATTAAACTCACAGATCCATTTTCAGAGCGTAACGCGCATCAAATTCGATTTCTAACGTTATAAAATGGGATGTAAAAGGGCACCTCTGGTGTCACAACAAGGTCAGTTCAGTTTAGCCCAGGAGAAAGATATTTGCAGTAACTAAACACAAGGCACATGAAGTACTTGCAGAAATGACTGATGAATTCTGGCTTGTGATACTGGAAAACAAGAGCGACCCCCATTTTCTTCAGGGCTTTATAAAGGAAACAAAAGTTGCAACCAGCAGAGCAGAGGTCAGAAATGGAGCAGGGCAGGACCATCCAAGGTCCTTGCCCCTTCCTGAGTACCTCCTGAAGTTCAAAATGATATTGCAATATCAAAATATACATACAAGTCCCAAATATTTCCTCCTGCTCTGAAGACTGAACTTTACAGTATGAAAACCTGTCTAGAGAATTAAAATTTAGCCACTTGGAGAAGCATGTTTAAACCATACTCTGTGCTTTGCTTGCCGTAATTTGTTATGTTCAAAACTCAGGTGTACAAAGGAAGCATGAAAATGAATGTCAAGGCACATTCCTATGCCTCTAACCAGTTTTGGTTTGAGGCAGCATCCCTGAATTAAGATTTTTATTTGTTTGTTGTGTGATTTCACAAGTTCTCTCAAGCCCTTGCGGGAAAGCCCATGCAACTTTGTGTTCTTCCCTCTCAAGTGGCTGCTTTTGGAATGGTGAACTAAATTAAAACCAAAACCTCAGCCTGAGAGTATTGAGCTTGATAAATCTTCTTAGCCACATTTTTACCAAAGCCTAAACCACATGTTTTACCTGCTTCTAACTGTAACAGTCCCAAGGAAAGAAAGGCAAGAAAACTGATGTAGTAGTAGCAGGGGTAAAAAAAACAAAACCCAAAAAACCAACTAAGACTTTTATGGGAGTGTAACAGCCAAATGTTTTCCAGATGATAAAAACTATTAGACAACATACTCAACTTGTAACAGCATAATATCCTTATCACTGTGTATCCTCAGTTACATTTCTGAACAAAACCTGTCATTAATTAGTGCTACCCTATGCTCAGCTTCAAGACTGAAAGGCTGTCTTCATCTTCGGTTTTTAAAATGTGTAGCCCTGGCTCATACTGGCTAGTAAAACTAGTAAGTGTGGTGCCTTCTGTCATTTACAAAACAATCACAGTATAAACCAGTGGTGCAGAGAGGGTACAGACAACAGAAAGTCCAGCTACATGTTGGTGCATGTAGAATGTTGGTGCACAATGTTCTACATGCAAGTCCAAGTAATACAGGAGTAGTGCTCTAGTTACTACACATCCAACAGAATGGGCTTCATTAGAGAGCCCAGGCACCAGGCACATTATCGAAATCTTACATCCTACTGTGAAAAGCACTAGATAGTAAATAAATACGCTTATGGGCACCAGCCAAGTTTTCAATTGCTTTGGGATAGGAAGAAGCACTTCTCATGTATGTGTTTCCCCAGGAACCGCAACTTCTAAGACACCTGGTGCAGTCCATGTCAGACACAGGATGTAAGACGATCATTGTTCCAGTGTGGCAGTTGCGATGTTCTTAAGGCAGGTCACCAAAAATTGACGTGCCAGCTGCTGTATTAATGTCACAATGGAATGAAATAGTACTTTTTCAGCTACAGCTGACAGACCACTTGTGGGTGGTCCATCACTAAGTTCCCAATAGTAACCACTGGCGTGGAAGCTGCTGCTTAAATTCTAGTCTTATACTGGACCTGCTAAAAAAAATTCAGTGTAGTCCAACTATAGCAAAATGTATTAATTTTAATATACCCCATAATTATTTTCTCTACCTTTTAAAAAAAAGTATTGCATGATATGAGAGAACAAGCAATATTAAATACAGGTGAAAAGAAAATCAAGAGTAATCTTACAACTACAAAGCTTCCAGTGTAATTCCAATTATGAAGAGGTTTTATAGAAAGTAAATAGAAAGCAAATTGTGTTCTCACAAACACAGAATTTCTTTCTGCATGTATGAGTAGGGCTTTTTTTCATCCATAAAGAAAACACAAAGGCTTTAATCTATCTGTACCTCAGTAATAAAAATGAAGAACGTAGAGATTAGAATAAGATCTAACAAATCATAGGCACTAACCAAAGTAAGATAACAAAGGTTATGCTGGAACTACACATAACATGAAGTATCTGTATTGGGATCAATCTCATTTCAGAGACTCATTGTGCCTAAATCCTCCCAAATAAAGAGAAGGTTAATGAAATGTCAGCATAAGTAAATTGGTTAAGCATTAACAAAAGTGAGGGAGAGGATAAAAGGACTGGAGCAATTCTTATGTCTGGGCAGATGTGTTTTCTGCTTTTGAGCAGGAAAGAAAGCAGTCTGTACGTAAACGTATACACAGAGAAAGAAAAAGGAGCAGAAGTTTGCTTCCTTAAGACAAATCCCTCGTGAGGACTCCGCCTGCACTGAAAACTTTGACATTTCCTCATCTGGAGAAGCTGAAACCATCTGAGCCTTCTTTGTATGCTCTGTGGGGGGAAAAAATTACAACTGTGACATGCTGCTTGCTGTTTTCTCTATAATCATGAAAAAAATCCGATTAAAAACATCATAAAGCTGTCCATAAGCCAGATCATAATTATAAGTGTGGCATTGTGGGATTCCTCTCTTCCTTGATCTTCGTTACTGCCTTGCTCCTTTGACTGCGAGATGCTTTTTCTTTTTGTGTGTTTTTAAAGAACTGCCTCGTCCTAAAAAAACCTTTAAATGTAGTGAAAAACTCAGACTAAAGGAATCAACTACAGGATGATAAAAGAGTCAACACAGATAAATATTTTTGAAGAAGTCAATTACCATGTAGATTACAACTGCGCAAATGATGAACAGAATTATCTCAGAAAGAGGAAACGGTACATGAAACAATGAGGTGTAAAATGGAGATGTTAAAAACTAGTCGCCTTGGCTTTAATAGCAGATACAGACATAAAAACATAAAGCTGGTGATGCCTTTCAGAAAGAGCACATCAGTGAGACAAGGTGATCTTTTAAAGTCAAGAGGATCTTTCCTACCATGTAAGCAGGAGCAAGGGTGGCTCTAAGTAAAATTACAGTGACATCAGTGATGTCACTGGGCGACATCAGTCCCTCTCAGTTATCTTTGCTGCCATTAAGAAATTATTTTATCAAAAAACTCCATAGCAACCCACAGTTCCAAATACATAGCCATGAGCACAGTAAACTGGCAGCCCGATTTATGGCCTCCACTGACACTCAGGATCTTTAACCAAATATAATGAGTAATAATAATAATATTCTGTACTACTCTGGCCTATTACATTTAATCATGAACCACATGGGTATTTTGATTTGCTAGTAGTATGTTGATCTTCTGCACTCTGTAAAAGATCCAGTTTTAATTTTAGTCACCCTAAGATTTGTTTAGGACTAGATGCTAATTTTTAAGGAATTTACACTAATAAATTTCTAACTTTTACGGGCCTCTCACTTTCTTCCTTCTCAAAGCACAACTGAGTACTTTGGAAAACATTTGATTTTACTGCAAAACCTGTAATACAGAACACCAGAAAACATAAAGAAAGAAGAAAAAATGTAACCTCATTTTTTTAAGCAGAAACACTCTTACTAGCATTCATACCTGTTAAATTCATCATATTTGGTTTGCAGTAAAAAAAAAATAATTAAATGATCTGAACTAGAAAATTGTGCACAATGCATGCCTTTGTGAGCATGTGATTTTTTCACCGCTACTTGCTTTCTTTCTCCCCTTGGATAATGTGTTGAACTAGTTTGATGAATTTTGTTTTGCACTATGCTGTCAGTGTTGGGAGAGGAGCCGTGTCATTACACATTTCCGCACAGCATCTAGCAAAATGACAATTCTGCTCCCAGCTGCTGCCTCTGGGTGACTGCGACACAAGTAACAAGAGCGCGCTGATTGATTACAGCTTCTCCTGCAACTTCTCTGGGACAGGTCTCCTTTGTTGTGTGTTCTCAACAAGAAAGATCATTATACAATTGAAAATACTAGCATCTCCATCAGTTATGGTAACAAAGCAAACAAACCTTGTTAACCAAGGTCATTGCGTAAACCAGCAGCTCGGTATCAACGCCATCCTTCTCCTCCAGGATTTCCATGATGTTGGACCACGGCTTGGCTCCTAGAGGAAAAGCAGAAATCATTGGTGAAGGTGATCCAAATGGAAAGCTGTTGCATTGACATTTGTCCAAGAGGTAGTACAACAAGGTGGAATGATATGGCCAGGTAGAAGATCAAGCAGAAAGAATGCAGACAGTGAAAACTACAGTGCATCCTAATGCAGGGATCTAAAATATGCCAGGAGGACTTTCTCCAAAGGTACCAATTTCTCTCCCTTGATGATGAAAGAAGGTGTGTTAGCCCAGTTCGATTGACACTGAACTTCTAACATTCAGGTGGGAAGAATTTTACCCCACTTATCATAGGTTCACATAGGCTTAGAGAAATCTTCAACAAAAACCTATATGTTATGCTTTCAGTGCATTTGTTACTCACAGCCCTAGAGATAATTACTGAGTTACACTGCATTAAGATAAGTCCTGTTAACAGAACAGTGTGGCAGAGAAACACAGTTTTCTCAAATTACAGGCTGTGTGTCTTGGATAAAAGAAATGATCAATGAGAGGAAAAGGTTTTTGCTGTGGTTCTTCCTCAAATTATTTTAATAAAAATCCCCTTTACAGAACTTTCAGATATGCTTCTCTCATTTTTCCACTAAGTAAGGTCAAAATGCTTCTAGTTATGATGTACTTGCTTAGTTTGCATGTTGATTTGCATTTGCATGATTAGCTGATGCCTAAACCCAAGTGAGTGGCTTAGTGAGTTACTGTGTCAAAAATGTCAGACAGGCAACGCCAGCCCAACTCAAGATAACCTCTTCTGTGGAAGGTACCTTGCAAAACCATCCTATTTATTTCATTTGGCTAAAAGGCAGACGGTTGTATTTACTAAAGGAAAAAAACCCCACGTAACTATGTTACCTAGGAAACCAAAGTGAATAATGAAAGATTATACTTCAGTGTTTTGTTTGAAGTAAAGTTAAAGGTGAGGAGGATGAAGCAGAAAGCTAATTCTAACTTAGAGATACTCAGTTCAACTGCACAAGCATAATTTCAGAGGGAAAAATGCAGAGTATTCCAACAGCCCACATCCCTTAAACACTATAGGGATGAAGATAATGTGAGTACAATCAGGCAGTAAAATGCAGACATTTCATCACCATAACCTGCTGCTGACTGATCAGTGACCCCGATGTTAAAACTCTGCATTACACTCACAGTGATAACGGCCCTTGTTTATTCATGCTGATATTATATATATACATCCTGCTACACAGACATCAAATCTCTGCTAACCAAGGATCTCTGTTTTCAAGGCGATGGCAGTGCGCTGTGTGGAAAAACCTGTCTATTAATGAACACGCAGACAGCAATATTTCTCCTGTTTTCTTCTCCCTTTTTTTTTTGACACATTCTCTGATCTTGACTACTGAATAATAAATCAGAGCTTCTTTATCTTGAGCAAAATCAAAGAAGGGGGGATTGACTCTCAGTTTTCCAAATGTATTTATGTGCATTACTAATTAAATACTAATTCAAATACACAGCTGCAATGAAAACACACTAGACACCTCTTTACCAGATTCTCTATAGTACCAGACATCTTGTGCAGTAAATGTTCAAAAGACATGTGGAACGAATTCACTCCGCTCACAAATGATATATGATCAGCAGGAATGACATTCTCACTACAAAAATGTCTTCCTGTGGTTTCCAGTGAAAAATAAAAATGGAAGAAAATAAGAAAGAGAAACAAAATGGGGAAACTATGCAAGTCTGACTTACAACACTGCCATTTGAAAAAAAGTGAGTTGACAACAACATAAAAAATTAATTATTTAATCCACTGCGTTATTCAGTGAGAGTCCTTCACGTCTTTATTTTGCATGCAGGTTTTATTCTTATCGGAACAGTCCTGTTTTGTATTTTAAAGACACCATCCTGGTGTTTGACTATTTTGCCTGAATGTCTTGATACTTCTCCATTATCATAAAAGAATATTTTTAGGTTCACCTTGCTGGTTTTCTTGCAAGCATGATATGTAATTTTCTTCTACCCATGCTCCTTCTGTTTCAGAATACAATTTTTTAAAACTGTTAATCAGGCACGCTTACTACTAAGGCAGCCCTGTAACAGCTCATCCAGCTTTAAAAGGCTTTAATTAAGGTGCTGCTATTAAACGCAGGCAATTCCAACATTCTAGCTTTAAATTTGAAAATCTTCATCTATTCCCTAACTAGTATCAAGAGGAGGCAGTACTATCAATAACTTTGACAGAGCTACTCCAATCTGTATCAGATTAAACCTTTCTTTTCAAATGCTATTTTCCTCATTATGTTCACAAGCTGAACAGCCAAGGAGTGAACATGGAAGCAGCCATAAGGCCATCTACCCACCTGGGGACAGGCAGTTCTGGTGTGGAAGTTGCACCATAAACCTACTGCATTACTATACTTGGGTTAATATTCCTTGCTAACATACAACGAGAGCCCATAGTTTCCAACCTATGATCCAGACAGCATGGGATATGGGCAGATCTAGAGCAGGTGTCTGCTCTCATCCACTCTCATGTCCTATACTTGGATTTCCAAATATGTTGTTCCTGGAGAGTCACCACCTAAAGATGGGAACACAGGCTGAATTCTACATGAAAAAAAAAAAATTCATGGGTTTTTTTTTTTTTTATGATAAGACGCTTCAGTGGAAAAACTCTTTTTCCTTTCAAACCACAAAGAAGAACTTTATAAAGACACCTTGGAAAATCATATGCTAAAAAAAATTGGTGACTTTTCTAAACTAATTTGTTGTTACAGTAAAAAAATGATGCTCATACAAGAGATATGAAAAACATGATGTACATTTATTCCTTAAAAATTTATTTTAAAAATGGAGAATATTAAATGCTCTCAATTTATAGCTGGAGAGGAACCTTTGAGCAAACTGTTATGCAGAGCTAAAAGCTACAGCTTCCATTTTCTGTAAAATGATCTGAAAATAACAAATCCTGAATAACCTAACCTCAAAAGTCTAGATTTGGCAATGAATGTGTATTTCTAGTAAAAAACATAAATCCATTTAATGTTTCTACATTACGAAGTTTATTTTTAAAAACAGCAAGTGTAATCATATACGCTTGCCCATTATCAAGAAGGTTTACTTTCCACCTGTCTCCTCCACCTGATTGTGATGTAGAAGAATGATGATGTAAAAGAACGATGATGTAGCATCCCAGCAATTCTTCTGGGAGCAGACTGGGATGTTTGAATAAGGTTATGACTTCCATGCAGGACTTGCAGCAAAATTGATGGGAGTGATGAAACAGGCTCACTGAAGTAAAACAGGAGAAGTCGAGTTTTGTGTGTGTTCTCCTGCCTTCTAATGGGTAAAACGAGAACTGCTCGACTGCCTTTCACAGACTTCTCGCTGGTAACAGCTCATTATCGTGGCTACTCTGACAGGACGGCAGGAGCCTCAATCCTGATGCTACTACAGCACTCTGAGTAGTCACACACAGTGCATAAACACATGGAGAACTATGGAGCCTATTGAATATAGGCTATAGGCTAATAATACAGCCTATTGAATAATGCTGCACATTGTCTGAAGTCTTAAGTCTTTTCTCAGTTTACCCTCTAACTGCTTTTACATATGACTCTCAAAAAAAGAGAAAAATTCATTTAATGCTGTCATTCATGCCTTACGCAAAATCTTGACATCACAACTACACAGGATGTGCACATTATGTATAAAGTATGAAAAACCTTGCATTAGGCCATAACCGTTCATGAGGACTACCACCAACTTATAGAGTGCCCGTCTCTAGTCACCATAGGATGGAAGGATATTAATACTTTTGGGAAGAACTCACCATCTTGTACTCCTCGCTATTTCAATATGAGTGAACACACAGCCTTCCATCACACCAACAGTATGGGCATTAATTCAGTGGATATCTAACTATGCATGAAATGGCAGAAAAAGCAGAGAACTGATAATGTGGGCCATTTACAAACAATATGACAAGTCAGGTAGCAGAAACTTAATGCAAAAACAGTATGTGAGAGTGTCCAGGTCAGCCACAGGGCTTTTATCTCTGTCTTAAAAAATGCTTGTGATAAAGCAGCCCCAGACAGCAGAGTGCAACGCCAGCTCCACTTTCCAGAGCCCGCAGAGTCCCGGTATGCTTAAACTAAAAAGAGATTAGATTCCTCTGGGGCTCTGAAACAAGAAAGGGAAGGGGAAAGGGGATTAGATTCCTCTGGGGCTCTGAAACAAGAAAGGGAAGGGGAAAGGGGGAGCTACATGGAAGTATAAGTAGAGAAAGGGAAGGGGAAAGGGGGAGCTACATGGAAGTATAAGTAGAAGCTACTTCCTATATGACGAAGGCCATGCAGTTATTCAGTTACAGTCTGCTTGTATCTGAGAGTAAAGCCGGCAATTCCACAGATCTCTCTACTTCAGTTTGCATATGGATGTGTTCTCACATAGAAACCACAGATGGGATCGCTTTGAAACCAGGCTGAGTTATTATGGGGTTCTTTCTGTTAATCATGTGTGGTACACATGTTGAGGAATTATGTCACATCTCATCACCTTGTATGTACAAGAAACATTGGACTTTTTTCAAAGCAGTGTTAAACTTAATTATATACCTGCAAGATTTATGACACCATTTCAAAAAAAGCCACATCGTTTTTTCTTCCTCTGTATTTCGATTCCATTAAATCAGTCATTAAAGGCAGGTACTACTCAGTTATAAAGCACTAATTTCAAAATATAAATCAAAACATAGCACATGCACAGCTAAAAGTAAGAGCTATTACATTGATGACCTAAGAAAGGAACTAAATATAAAACCAGAAAAAAAAGATCTCCAGCTAAGTGCAACTGCATCATAATGACAAAATAAAAGAGAGAGAGAGAAAGAAAGAAAGGAAAACTGGATATTTGGGGCTAAATTATTTGAAAGAGTTCATGAGACAATCCACCAATCCACAGGTATGAGAATTCCCATATACTGTCTCTTCATACTCCTAACAAATATCCATCTAAGTACCTGCATCACTTTTTTTCCACACATTTTACATTGTTACTTAAGTTGTTTTATTACTTTGGGACATGTAAATGTTTGCCTGAGGCTGTTCTACAGATACAGAAGGCAATACACAGCTCATGGTAGTGTGTTTTGTGTTCTCCTTTCTCTCTTTTCTTTAATGAGGTTTACTAGCATGTGAACAGATGGCAATTTGAGAATACCAGTGAGTTCAGAGAGCTGAGGAAATACTAAGACTGACTGTAAAAATAAATCAGCGCTCACAATTACATGAATATTGTAATTACATTTCCGCTTATGGCCTTGTAAGGTTTATTGGTTTTAATTCAAAACAGAAAGCGAACCTGGAGTCCTCTTCTTAAAGTATTACACTGTTTTGGAATTACCCCTGCCTGCTCCCCTTCCATAAGATACAATTTGGGTTTTTTTCCTGGGGTCTTTTCAACACACTCATTCTGATAGCTGAAAGCAAAATCTGGCTATTTTCTCTTATTTCTAGCACCACCTTTCTCCTCCTCCTCCAACTTTTTTGTTTCACTTTTACCATATCAAGTCACTCAAACAAGTTCAGCATGGAGGCAGTTGCTCCACAGAGGGGATCTTGCTTTCAACCTCCATGTGTTTGAGACCACAACAATGGCTCTCCCAACCTCAAAAACTTTGCCTTGAGGCAAAGGAATGTTTTGCATCAAGAGAGTAGCCCCGGGAGCTTAGCAATGACTTTGTGGAAAGAACAAGAAAGAACCATTTTTGTTCTATTTATTTGTAAAAAATACAGTATACATATTCAAGTATTTTTCATGAGCCTGAAGGGTAACAGATTTCATAGTATAATATCTGCTCAAGGGCTTTATTTTAATGTAACAACAGATGGTTTTGCTTTTACTATAAAGCCTGTACTATTACTGACCTCGTCTTTCTCTTCAAAGGGATTACACTGATTAGATATCATTTTCTTTTCTAAATCAGACTGCTGCTTCTCAAGAAGGAAGTGGGAAGACAGTCTGCCCTGAAGGAACCTCCGAGGTCGGAAGATGCAATGGGGCTTACTTTGCGTGAGTGCAGGGAAGGGGCAATGACTGCAGCACCCAGGGAGGCAGCTGAGTTCCTCAGCTTTTCACTTCCCCATTTTCCCACTATAATTCATTCCTCAAAATGATCTTAAATTGCATGAATACTTGAATTATGTTTTTAGTCAAGAAATGAAGAGTATGTCACAACAAAGCAAGCATCATGACAGCAACTCTAGAACCACTGAAATCAGTGATGAAATGCCACCCTGATCTCAGCGGTGCCGGGATTTTGCACCCCCGAGTAAGGCTACTCACCTCTCTTTTCATCAACGGTAGATACTGCCTGGATTAAAAGCGGTGCGTTGGATTCGGTATATTCCACAAACACCAGCAGCAGCTTCAGTGCTGTCTTTACCACCAGGCGGAACTGGAAGAAAAGAGTGCGACTTGTCATTCAGCAAACCACAGCATTTCCAGATGTGTTAAATGACACTGGGCAAGATGCAAGCGCAGCAATCCAGATCTTGCAATAACACACAAACGGAAGAGATTAAGCTGTGCCAGGACCGAAAAAATGAAAGGTAGCCAGTTGGCTGCAAATTTCATTCACTGGACAGTGGTCTCCTAGGGAAGACTCAATAGCTGATTAATCCAAATGAAAGCTTAATGCTTGTAATATTACTACTGCCTGTAATAAAAGGCTGAACATCCCACCTATGCATGCACCTATGCACATCCTCAACACTGGTGTCCAAAGTTTGATGTGTGCAGAACTTACTGAGCTAAGAATGCATATATTCCTCTGTTTCTCAACACAACATTTATTTCCCCCTTTCGCTGTGAGCTTTTCATGCTATCACATTGCTGTACAAGGGCAATGCTTTCCTCATGCTTTCTTCTTTTCTTATAATGTTATTATTTAATACTTAAATTATTAAATAGATCTATCTTTACTATTTAACACAACCTGGAAGAAAGTGTGTTTAATCTCCGACTATCCCATCCTGTCACGAAATGCGTGAATTTACTGGAACTGAGCATACTGCCTGCAAGTTTTCAAACTCATTTTTTTGTACATCCCCAGGAGTGTGAGTTCAGCAAAGACTCAGCAAAACCACCAGCGCCACTTAGCAGGTAGTTAAATTAAAGGCAATTGAAATCCAATGACACACCAACAAATCACTTCCTCACAATTGCACTGGACATCTGTGTATTTGCCTGCCAGGCCAATACCACACTGTTTCTGCTCTACAATGACATTTCCCTTAGCAATCAAGTTCAATTGTTTAACAGACATGGAAAAAATTTCCAACAAGTCTCCACTTGCTTTGTAAAGTTCCTTGCTTCCTAAAATTTGAGTTACTAGATTACTGTAAACAATTCTAACATTTACATACTTCCCAGATTACCACTTGTGTACTACCTACGAATCCATTCAGGAACCTTTCTGTAGAAAGGAAATCTTGGATATATTACTTTTGATGGTTCTTAAAACCTCAAGGCTTGGCCACATGGTGACAACAGGATACATATATATAGAAGTACTCCATGGCAAAATTCACATATGTTTCCATTCAACAGCAATCACTGGGGGACACACCAGGCTTATGTCTATTTTTGCAAATCTCTTTTTCTTCCAGAAGGTAGAACCTTCTGCAATACCTTTGCTCTAACTGTTGCCTGCTGGCCATGGCAGCTGCTGCAATAAGGAGCTAGTCCCTACGCACCTCGTACCTGCCACACTGCAAATCCTGTGAAGGCTCAGGGCAGCCCACTGCAGTTGCACCAGACCAAGGCTCAAGCCAGCTGATTATTTGGGTCCTGTCTGCTGGTGTCAACTTCCTAACAGATGACAGTGTAAGGCGTAAATACCACCCAGAAGCAGTCCTGGAGACAAGGAGGGGTTAGAAAAGCTGTGTTTTGCTTGCCATTTAGCTAGTAGAAGGACACTGTAAGTTCAGTTCCCCAACCTGCAACTTTTCAGGGCTTATCCGACTCCTCACAAATCAGTCAATCAGCCCTGGGAAGCGGAGGTGTCTGTAGGTGAAGTACATACCATCGCAGCTTTCTGCTGGTAGTCAGCATGGCCACTAGCCTTGAGAAAAAGTGCATTTAAAACACACTGTTTGCTGCTCAATAGAAAATGGCATCTGAGACCCCCGTGGGCACTTTTAAGCCTGCATGCTGCTTTGGACACCATGGGCAAGTACAAAACCAAAGCACTGCAGTCCTAGACTAACCACATAATGCCTACAACTGGGGACTTACCACCTACCTATGACACACACAACCTTTGCACACATGCTACAGTGGAGCTTTTTAATACTGCTTTAATAGTGCTTCTTGACAGAAGCAGGCAATCATCGAGTAGCTGCAGTGCTCCTTGGAAAGAGAAGTCTTCAGTCAGCCAAAGCCTCTCGAAGACATCTGACAGCCTGTCACCCCCCCACACAAGGACAGTCCAGAGCCTGACACGCTCACACTAAAGTCAACTAAAATTATCCACCATGGCACCCAGAAGTCTCTGAAATGTCTGTTCCAGGGATACTTGCTGCCAAGACCCATGTGAAGCACGGTGTATTTTCTTACGTGGCCTCCCATATGATGTCCTACCTGTTAAATGATCCCTTCATGATCCCCCGTGGCCCTGACCTGCCTGTAGCAGCTCATGCACGCTGCTGATGACATGTTAGGTGTCAGGTATCGCAAGGGGAAGGGTTTCAACCAAGACTCCGAATGACTGTTTCACAACTTTCAAAATACCAGAGCTATTCAGAAAGTTTCCACTTGTGATTAACTATGTTGACTATCAAAGTGGGAGATCCTCATATCTTGGCGAGTGAATTACAAAATGTGTTTGCAGGGCATGCCTTTTCAATTATTTAAATAGCAGACAGTTACACTCCAAAGAAAATAACCGTAAATCTCAAAACTGGGAGATTGCTTAACAGGAAAAAAGAGCAGCAATTCATCGCCTTTCTTGCTTCCCTTTGCGAAGCCACAGGAGTTTTTGCCAGTGACTGGTATCGTTCTATTTCACATGGTGTACCCAGATGGCACAGCAATGGGAGCAACAGAAACAAGTTTCATATTTCATTCACGAGTAGGTGAATCACTATTCATTTGAATCACTGTTAAGAACTTCATGAAGTCTTTTGAGGCTGTTCTGCTGCTCTCATTTAGTACTGGAGACAGGCACAACTGCTTTCTGAATCAGCTTCAACAGAGTCACAGTTCTGTTAAAATCTGCGGGGCAATCATGCTATTGCCTCAGACACGACTAGATGTCAGAAGAGCAATAGAAGAGGTAGAGCTAGCTCAAAAAAAGTCCTGGTATTATCACTTTGCAAATATTGGCTGTTGCAATTAATTCCAAATTTTCACGCTAAATATTACAGCTTAGTTAAAAAAGAAGTCTCACTGAGGCGATATTGGCTTGGTAAAGCGATGCTTTAATCGTTCTGAGATTAAATCAGGATTCTTGAATGTCAGAACACTGAAGTACCAAAACTTTTATTAAGTTAGAAAATAAAGTCATATTGTGTTTTTGTATCACGTGCAACCCAATTTATAGAGAGGAAATGATGCTAGCATCTTCTGGCTAAAGATAAGAAATCGCCAGTAATGTAAAAGGAAGAAGAAAAATTATAAACCTTTTCCCTTTGACTCGCTTTATGTTATACAGTGGAGTTTGGCAGTCCCTTTCCTTTTTATCTCTTTATATTTAGACAATCGGAAATGTGTTACAGACCCAGCCAAAGAGACCACACAACAGGCTGCAAAATTCATGTCTCATGGAAGGGCTTGTCTCAGTTGTTAATCACTTGCCAGGAAAGGCTTTAGCCTTTACAAGGAATGTTGTCTGAAAGTTCACTGACTTAGAGACTAAAGCAATAGTTGCGAAGTTCAGATTTTAAAATTTAGGATTCTTTTTTTTAAAAATAAAAAGTGAACACAAAACCTTAATATTTTGCTCAGGGCAATATAGTTGCTTTGGATTTACAGTATTAACACTTAAAGAAGAAATGGGCATTGGATTTTTACCTAAAGATTTACTATGGCCAAATCCTCCGAGGCCTGATCCAAGCATGGACATGGCCTTGTAAGGCCATATACTCATCCCAGGCAGAGCTGCAGCTAAAGAAGCATGCAGTGCAACAAGTGTCCAGGCCACCAGTGAGAGGTGCACAGGAAAGTTGAAAACCTTCTTTATTGTGGAGTGCAAAGATGCCCCCGACTTCAGATCTAGTGCTGTGGGAACAGCCAGCTAGTATCCTGCCAGCACCTGCAACGTGGCTCAGTTTTGTGTTTCACAAGGGGATAAAACCATGTTCTGTTCACAACAGGAGGAAAGACCTTCCTTGAATTTATATATTTAAACAAAATACATAATATACATTGTATATATAAAACCAATTTATTATAATAATAAATATAAAATATAAATGAAATATATAACTATGTTATTATATTCTTTTCCTTTATAGTAAGAAAAGAAAAGGAAACATAAATATTAATCTTGAGAGAATCTTAGAATTATTTAAGTTGGAATGGACCTAATACCCTCTTCCTTTTCATCTTAGGTGAACAACCCCGGTTCCCTCTTCCTCATGTATCATATGTTCTACCCCCTAACCATTGTGATAAGCTCCCGCTAGACTTGCTACAGTAGATAAATATCTCTCTCGTACTAAGGAGCCCAAAACAGGACACCTGAACTCCCGATACAGCCTTATCAGCACCAAACAGGGAGAGGCACCTCCTTCAACTTGGTGGCTACACTCCCACCAACCCAGCGCCGGATGCATTTGGCCTTCTTTCACACAAGGACACACTACTAACTCTTGTTCAAATTAATTTTCTGTTATTCAGAATGAGTGGACAGAATTAAATAGTGTGATGCTAACCGAAATATCTGCATTTTCCCCTGATTTTTAAGAAGAATTACCAGGACTCAGTAGTCTTTAAGAGCCATTTTCAAGGAAGAATCACAGGCAAATGAAGAGGAGAGGTAGAAAAGGAAGATGTACAAAATGTACCAGTTAAAACCTCACATGAGAAAATATAATCCTAACAACAAGGTCATCAAAAATAAGTACAGGAAATGTTTACTTTATCTATCAAAAAGTTAGATGTACGTAAACAAAAAAGCATTGTGATTCTCCTAGAATTTCTTGCAAAGTTATATGTTCCATATTTTTCTCTATCTGTTGTTCCCAACCTGTCTCCTCTTCAGACAGGGGAGTGAGACCAAAGCGTAGCTTCGTCTTACATGTCTCTGGATGAATCTCATGATATGGGCAAGGATTAAAATTGAAAAAAAACAAGAAAAAAAGAAGCCCTATAGCGGAATAGTCATGAAAAATGTCTTCTAACGTTTCCAAACTGTAATTTGGGAATCAACCAGAGTTTGTATCCAGCTCTTTGGTTTCCTGTTGTACTTGTTGTTGCCAATAGGTCAAAAAGCTCTTTCACCACCTAGTAAAACTACAAATATATAAATATACACACACACACACACTGCACATATACAAAAAGACTA
The DNA here is from genome assembly GCA_002844005.1 of Limosa lapponica baueri. Lineage (NCBI taxonomy): Eukaryota > Metazoa > Chordata > Aves > Charadriiformes > Scolopacidae > Limosa > Limosa lapponica. Next base: position 464,915 of record KZ505715.1, read on the forward strand.
GAACATATATTAGAATAATATATGTATTAGAAGAAAAACTTGTTTTCTCTACCTGTTTGTTCGCTTTTAACTTACTATTTTACTGTTGGTTTACATGCTACTAGAAGCCTCAGGGTTGTGCTTCAACTTGAGCATTACTGGATATAGGCAATGAGAGCTGTCTGGGTTGTGTGAAAGAAGGTTTGCCCCTAGTGACAGCACAACGCAATCTTATCTTACTACTGCTCTGGCATAAGGCATCTGCATTTTGTGGCAGATCCCAGAACCATGCCAGTTTGTTTGTTTTCTTTCCCTGGGAGATAAAAATGCACCTGGAACACTTCTAACCTTGTTCTCAGAGAAACATCCAATCTTGAAATCAGATTGATATTAGAAATATTGAAAACAGATGAGGAGGGGAAGGACAGCTGGATAATCTTATGTTGGCATTCGGTCGCATAGCACAGCTTCGGTAGAAATTAAGATATTTACAGCCCATAAAACAGGCTGTGTATGAAGCAGGAGGCTGATTTTCTCTGCCAGGTAGTCAGTGCCAGGTATGTGCACGCATGACATACAAAAGCCCTCTGCCAAGGATGCATATCAGTAGCCAGTCTTTTAGAAGCACAATTTAACTGACACATAAAACATCCCAGTATTTTCTGATAAATATTAATTTTCTCAAATCTCTGGAAAAGTGTAATTTCAGTATTTCACAAGCTGTTGACCCAAATTTATGTAACAAGGATGTCTCCACTGCAGCCAGCATCTTACTGGGTCTTTCCTACATCTGCACAGTAGAAGACCAACTGGTACTGATTTCAGCCAGTCAGCCTACTTGGGTGCACAAGGAGGGAGAGCCACCTCTGATACGATGGCTGGACACCAGCTACCTCAGAAATATGCAGGTGTGACTATACATGGGAAAGAACCATAACATCTACAGCAAGAGCAAATAGCTTTGTAAATATGTTGTACAGTGTCTACGTAATCCAGACAAAAATATCAGTGGGAGCATGTCAAACATCGAGAAAGACATTAGGGGGTAAAACATTTGGAAACCCCTATTACTAGGACTTCCAAATGCCTTACAGAACAAAGAAACAAATCAAGCCCTTTCTATTCTCTGACTCTCTTCTCCCGACATTTGAGGTCAATTACTTCATTCCAAAAGGGGTGACAACTCTATTTAGTATTCCAGTTCCTTTCTATTTATAGCTCCCGAATGCCAGAACCATCAGAAGAATGAGACCCTTCTGCATCACCTGAGCCAAGCGTTTCTAGTCAGCTTAATTTGCTGTCTAAACTTTAAAGCAGCCTCTTTTAAGGAGAACAATGAAAAATTTAAGTCTAAATAACCTACAGAATACCACAAAACTTCTCCAATGAGTGTAGTCACCTGTCTCTAGAAGGGAGAAAGAGTTCATATGTGCTGGGGCCTTCAAAGCTCCTCTCGAGGCTGCAATGAAGACATGCCAGTTGCTCCACTTTGTTATCAGAGAGGCAACAACTGCCCAAGCCACAGGGTGTGCAAGGCACAGGGAGGTATGGCAAAGCTGAGACGCATGGGGAGCAACAGTTAAATACAGTATGCATAAAGAATTTAAATACCCCATTCTAGGTACCGAATATTGTGTACACTCAGGCATTTTATTTCATTAAGACTGTAATTATTAAGTGATCTATGTATCTGTGGGCTGATACACCAGTAACACACATAAGAATGTGCATGATGCCATGTTTATTTTAAGCATCGGCATTTTTATTAGATGCCAATGCTTATATAATTAAAATAATGCTAGACCCCATTTTAACATTCAACCACTTTCGCTCAAATCTTCAGAGGGATGCTTGAATTAGGCAAATTAAATGTTGTTAAGTGATTTGCAGGCTCAGGACTGAATATGCAGATTGCAGAAAGATGAGTTAGATTGAGATGAAAAAGCCTATATGCTTAGATGCAAGAAGCTGAAAAATTATCACTTAAACAACAGCCTTTTAATTCTGAATGTTCCTTTAAGCTTTTCTCTCTACAGAGCCTGTAATGGTAGGGATGGCAGAGAAATGCATGCATTCACTATTCTTAAAATGAAATTTCTCAGAACTTTGTAAACGTACTGGATAATGATTATAAGGTCTGCGCGCTGTTACATGTGTGGTGTGTATCTGTCATTTATCTGCGGTGAGATTTCTGACATGAAGAGAAAGAAGGCCATTAAAAAGAAATTCGTCTGGCTTACCAACAAAACACAGGGATGAGCAAGTAGTGATTAGTGACTGGTCAACAGGAAAAAAAAGGAAGGCTCATGCCTGGAAATGATTATTTACATCATCAATCATGGTCCAGAAACAGAAGGGGGAAAAATGAAAAAAATCTGTACACAGAAGCAGGAAATTCATACAACAAATCAAAACATATTATAGGCCAATGCAGCTCTCAGTTGAACACATGCAATTCTGATGGGAGCTTTATAGAGTATAATTGGGGGTAGAAATCAGCCCTGTATTAAGCCATTTGCAATGACCTAAGGATGTAGCTACACTTCTCAAGCAGCAATAGCCATGTCACACATGCATCGTTTAAAAATCAAAGTGCTGCAGAGCCTGGAATGAGACAGGAGATGTGACAGGGTTTTTCAGGCGTTTCCTTCTTCCCCTTTTGGAACACCAACGATGATCTTCCCATGAGGTAGGGAAGTGACTTTCTCATCCCATGAAATGACATTTTTCTTTGTTTTATGACGGGATGACTGGAGGACTATTCACAGCATCACAGGACAAAACACAAAGTGAGAGAAGTCTTTTCTTGTTCTCCTCCCCTACAATAAGACCAATTCCCTTGGTTTCTTCTGTGAGAACTGTTTATTGTGTGAAAACGACATATAATTATTCAGCCAGAAAGGAGGACAGGATAGGACCTGGAGATTACAAGACATTAAAGGATCAAACTTTAGTCTCAAGTGACTCCTGAGATGGTGTCATCGCACCATTGTTGAGAGCCTCAGCCACAGAGCTGTTAGGTATTTCCCAGTTTTAAGTGCCTTTCTCTTTTGCTCTTTCAGAAATTGTTGAAACAGAAGGATTTGGTTTTAATTAAATATTTAGCTTTTTCCATTGCAAAACAAAAACCAAAAATATTTCACTGGAAATTTGCCATCAGCCTGTGTCCAGAACAGGAATTATGCTTCGCTTGTAAAGATTTACACTAATATTTTCTTTTCTTTCTCTCTTCAAATTGTGCAGTTTCATCATATTCAACCTGTTGATGCTCTTATTAGCCCTTCCCCAAACACGGGTATCTTCTAGGACTCCAGCCAAACGAACACCATAAGTATATCTAGACCTGCCTTCTGTGTCTGGGTAGGGATTGTGATATTATCTTAGATAAGGTATAAAACACCTAGCTTGAGAGACACCACAGTAACATGAAAAGCAACTTCTGCTAAAACTCATGCTAGCATGCAATGTGCTATCAAACAGCTTTTGATAAAGAACAGGCATTTGTCTCTTCTTTTTTCTTCTGCAAACAATCACCTCAATTTTTTTATATATAGCAAGGGTTTTCAAGCATTTTCATGTTATGGATCATAGAGTAATATTGTCTAGTAAAGTCTGTTCCTTTCATTAGATAACAACCTTTGTTGGGCACATATGAAACTAGCGCTATACAAATATAAAAAAATACTATGACATGTATAATGTCGTTCTAATGCATCTTAGCATCTGGAAGCATACTGCCTGATGGTGTTTTTTCAGTAGTTACTGCAAATGCATGGGTCAAAAATCTGTAGGTCACAGTCAAAGTAAGAGTATGTCCCACTTTTCAAACAAGAGTGGTCTTTAGGAATCAGTCATACTTATAATAAATAAAATTTACAATTCTGATGAGCAGAATGAATGTAAAATAACCTTGTCTCTCTTGAAAACTACCCTGATGATCTGTTCAGCAACAAACACAACTGTGATATTTCATGTTTTGGTAAAAAGAAGACAAGTAGATAATAAACAACAAGAAACCACAAGTAGAATTCCACATAATAGACGATTTTGCAAACTAAAGTTTAACCACTGGTTACTGTTATATTGATCACAAGAACTGGGTGTGTTCCTACATAGGAACAATGTGATTAAGGCTACTTGGCATGTTTCTCTTTTTCTTTCTCCTGTAATGATGGAAGAGTTGCATGCCGAGCCTTCCCACCAGCTCTCTACATTGATGTATGATGTTAGCCTTGAACTACGCTGTCCTCAACAGATGGTCACTGGGCTGAACCTCTGGCAACAGGAAAGAATGGGAGTTTCAGCAACTTCTCTTCCTTGGGCAGGGCCAAGGTGATATTTCCTTAGCTATGTTCCAAAAAAACTGGGAGAGGAAAAGAGTTTTTATGAACTTAATTGCAGACAGGGCTTTCCCTTCACTCCCCTCCTCCAAAATCCCCTACATATCACACTGTTCTAGATTTCAGTATGCAGCTGAGTGAAATCTTGGTTTGTGAAGGCATCTAATGTAATACAATGTCACTGTACTCAAGACAAAAGGCAATCAATTTTAAAGAGAGAAGGGATTAAATAACTTGTTACTACTACAAAATACCAAGACAAGTTACTGATTTGCTACTTATGCTGTGCATTTAAGGATCTGAAAGCCATCTACAATTACTTGCTTCACAAGCTTCAGACCTGCAGTACGTTTGACATGGGAATTGTGTACAAAGCAGCATCTCAAAACTTCAGCACCTCCATGGAGTTAGTTCTCCTTCTGTTCAACGCACAAAACTTCTCAGGTGGAGCTCTGAGATAACCCAGTCCCTGACTGTGACAGTCATCACCAATAAAATGTGTGGCGCTGCTGAATTACAGTCAAAGCCAGAGGAAAACTGAGAAATAAGGAAACTATCAGAGGACCTTCTCTCAGAGCCTCCTTACAAAATCAAACCCACTCAAACACGGGACACTCCATTTTCAATCTTGTTTCTTAGAGAGCTGTGCTGTCCCTCCCCCTGTCCATTCGTAGACTAACTCTTCCCTGTAACTATGGGATCTGCCCACTGAATTCAGTCATATTTGACAGCAATTGAGCTATATTACTGCTCAAATTGAAAACTGCAATAGAAAAGACCCCCAAGTTGGTGTTCCCATCAGAGAAAAGGAAGTTTCCAGCCATTTTGAAATGAAGCCAGCTAAAAAATTAGTCCTCATGAAGCCTTCGCCTTCCACCAGCCACACCACAGGCTGCCAGTTGTACCAAAGACAGGCACTGGGCACACGACAGAACTGATGGTACCAAGAGCATGTGGGATGGGAAGGAAAAAGCAAGGAAGGAGGATAACAAAGATAACAAATTGCCTCATTAGTTCTACCGCTCATGAAACAACTTGCTAGACTTAGTGGCCTTGGCGATGTCCTGTTTAAATAATATCAAGGTTGAGTTCAAGGGCCCTAGAGGACAAAACTATTTGAGTCTGCAAGTACAGTGGAAAACTACTTTGTTATTACTCTGTGGTTTTATGCATGTGAAATTTGTTCTTTCAACAGTTCCATTAAAAAGTACTCATATTAAATACCAAAACTATGGCTGGGTTTAAATAACTTCACCTGAAAACCCCTGTGAGTTTAATGATATGCTTGGCAGTCCTTTCCCAACACTGTACAATCTCACAGACAACATTTCAACAGCAAAAACTCAAAATCAAAACAACCTATGTATAAAATCTGTGGAAATAGTTGAAGATGGTGTGTTAACAAAGAGTCCAAACTAATATATTATCTATTGCAACAGCTTTCTTAAGCAAATAACTGTTAACAGGTTATCCTTTTCAGGCACCCTAAAAAGCAACATATTAGTGGTTTCAACTACTGAAATAATAAAACTGTTGAAAGAACCGATATCATACATAAAACCATGGGACAAACCCACCACTAACTCCTCTTGAAAGAATAATTAATAAAGTAAAACTAGAGAAAGGAGATATATATGTATATATTCCACTTATTACTGGAACGGTAAGAGTACTAGTATTTCACTATATGTATGAACTGAAGATTTTTCTCTATTCTCAAACTTTTGAGTATTATCAAGCACAAAAAGGAACCCAGAATCAGTGCTTTGACTGAAAAACCAGACCCATTTATTTACCTTTGGACAGCTTGCCAAACACAGTTAATGAATAAAGCTGCTTTCTGAGGAACACCTAAACATAACGGAAGCAGTCACATTTCTCCAGCAATCACCTATTTGTCACAGCTTTCCCAAGTCTGGAAAAGGTGGATGTCCTCAAATCTAATTCACATCATCACTATAGTCCAGATGCTTTTTTCTACATCCACAGGACTCCACGATGAAAACAAAAATGTAACTGAACCCAGACACATTCCCAGCTTCCCATGTGGTGGGTTTCTGAGCTGAGTGGCAGCATCTTCCACACAGCTAACACTTATGGGGGCACAAGTCACTGCATATCAGCTAAGGCACTGCTGAATTTCACAGCCCTAGTAATTTCACATTATTCTAACTCTAACTTCATTGAACGAGGACAGAGATGGAGAGATTTTAAATTTTGGTTTTCATAAATGTAAGCAGGTATGCAACTTCTGCATACAGCTGAAGAATGACAAGATTATACGATGTTATTACAGTGGGAAACAGTATTCATATCATGGTGATAACTATTTTGGAAGAGACAGAAAGTTCTGTGTCCAGGGAGACAATGCAATTCCTCCATCTCAAGCTACCTCCTTCCTCTGACTTGTATCAACCAAACTCACCACAGCCACCCTCAATTTCACTGCAAATCAAACAAACGTAGAAACTGAAAAGATGCAGGCTTGGTTTGAATAGCAGAAAGGAGAAAGAAGTGACAGGAGACCCCTCAGACTCCTGCTTGGATAATAAAAATGGAAGTGTTTCTATAGAGCAACTCCTCCTAGTAATGTGGGAATGGCTTCCCAAGCCCAAGTTGGGGTTAGCTCTAATCACACTCATCAGTTCACAAATCACCTGAAGATGAGACCTTTTATGCAATTAGATTCTAGCAGTTCTCTGCACACCAGGTGTGCTCTGGGATTACAGTAGCCACCTGTGATATTCTAGCTGAAGTGACTTAATTTTCCCAAGTACTTAAGAGAATACCAAGAGGCTTGCTAACAAACCTCCTATGACTCACAGAATTTGCGTTTCGGTTCCTGATCAGTACCACAGTGACAGCATTTCTTACTTTTGGCCTAGTCTGACAGCAGACACTGAGGGTTAGAAATATGTTTCCTATATAGGAGACTCAGAACATGGCTATGACCATATTTAAGGCTCAGAAACTCATTTTCAAAACTGACAGGTCCAGCAGAGCTTCTGAGCTCACACACATGTATGTATGCAACTCTCCCTACAGCCTGCTTTCTTGGAAACCTGCATGTGCAGCCCAAAGACAAGCCTGGACCAGCTTTCTTATCCCCCAAGTGAGATAACAGAGCCTCAGAAGTACGCCAGAGCATCCTACAAACTCACCTGAAATAGACCACTCTTGCCACAAGTCTAAAAATACCAAACAGCAATGTAATAAGATAACTGAAATCAAATATATGCCTGTATATTCCTAGGAGGCTGTAGCTACCAAGCTACAGGAAGTTTTCAGCAGTGGTGACCAAGAGAGCGGAGCAGCTAGCAGAGCAGCAGAGCCCAGATTTCTCTTTATCTGACCCTTCTTCAGTGTCCTGCTCTGAACCTGAGGACTAAATGCATTTGATCAAACCACTGTACAGTCAGATGTGCCTTTATTGTGGCATTATTTAAAGCGCATTTCAGTTTCATTATTGTCAGAATGAAACATAGTTGAGATGTAGTATTTGAGAATTATTCAGCATCTGGGACCGGTACAGTTTTTAGCCAAGTAATTGCCATGGTCATTCAAAGAGCTGAATCCACAGAAGTATGAGATCATAATCAGCAATAATTTGACTTGCATCACAGATCAATTTGGGGCTGTTGTTTCAGTTCTTTGGGAGCAGTACAGACAGAAAGAGGGAGAGAGAGAAGAAGGAAAAAAAAAGCCACCTCCAAGCCTTTCTTTTTCCTGAAGTAACCGCAACAGATTACCTCCACTTTCTTCTGAAGTCAAGAGTAACTGCAGGCAAAATCAGTAAATACAGTGATGCCCTAACGAGGGGCAGCAGTTCACAAAAGCAGTAAAATAAACTGCTGCGGAACATGATCCTTTGCATCCCAGAAAGCTCAACTGAAATGCACTGCGGTAGCTGTGTAATGTCTGACAGGAACGGTTCCTATGGATTTAGCCAAAACCAAATGTAATTTAGATTTGACCCTTACAACTCAGTAGAGCACAATTTCTGAAGAGGTGAGTTTATTGACAGTACTAAAATAACACTGAATTCTTACTTTTGGTGTAATTTTTCCTGCTTTTAGAAAATGTTTTATGGTAGGCTCTCACAGCACTTGACAAGGAACATTTAAATAGTTCACATCCAAATAGTTGCATAAAAGAGAAATATCATGGAGGAATTGTGTGAAGGCCCTGAAAGATATTAGCACCGTGATCATGGAAATGCCAGGAAAAAAAGTATTTTTTAAAATTTTCCAAAGTACTGCATAGGCACATTTCCTTTCATAAAAGTAAAATGTCTCATAATATCTGAAAGAATATTTTAGGTGTCCACATACAGATTTAGTTGTATAGTTCTTGGCTCTGAATAACAATAACAACAACAGTAACGATGATAATAAAGTTTTTTACATCCTACAGTGCAAATTAAGAGTCTTGATAGCCAGTCCCCCACGTTAACCAGGAAAATAAGATCTCAGAACCTGGAAGGGTCTGGATTTCAGTCTTGCTGCCAGAGATCTCTCTGTACCGCCTCTGAGTAGTAAAGCAGATCTGCCTACACACATAATACCAAAGTAAAAATCTTTGCAAGTTTGAACTATTCCTTCCCATTACTGAGTCATGTTGTTTCCAGCCCATACATCCCCAGCACAATTCACAGGAGGACCAGTGCTGCTCTAGTTTGGCATAACCATCTGCAACTTGTGCTCTGAAATCACCTCTTCCATTGCAGCCCTGACTACTTCCTTCGAGCTCCCAGACAGCCTCCCACAAGTGGGCAGTGCCAGAGCCGTTCATACCCACCTGTTTAGGATGGCAGGACAAGGGCTAAAAGGCAATTTAGGGTATGGAGATGAGCAAGATTAATCAGGTAACAAAGTAAATGCCATAGGCTGAAATCTGCTAGTTTCACAATTAAATACTTCACATTTGCAGCCCAAACTCAAGCTTGTATTCTGGTCCCCTAGAAAAGCAAACGGGTACAACAACTACTTTTGAAAACAGAGGCAGCCAACAGCTGCAGCTTACCTATTTCTAACACATCTTCCCCAGCTGCAGGGGTTGGACCAGGCTGTGCTCGCCATGCTCTTCAAAGTCTGTGCCCTGGCAGTATTTCTCAACAGGCTCCTGGGCCATTTGCCCCAGCATCTTGCACTAACGCAGTCAAGAACATAAATAATTCGGAAGAGGATCGAGAACTGCCATCACTCCAGTTAAGCTAGGTGCATTAAAAAATACATGGGGCCACAGAGCACAACTCCAAAGCTAAAAAAACCCAAACAAACCCCAAACTGAAGGTGTGTTTCATCAAACATGCAGAGAGATTGATTAGCTACATCAGGCTACAAATGTCAGATGCTAAGGGGTAAACAGCTGCATGAGGGAAGGACAGCACAACTCAGCTCCTATCGATGACCTGTGCTACGTATTAGGTGGAACAGCTGTTGTAAAGCCCACAGTCCTGCCCAACATCCTATTCTCCCAGGAGCATTTTGCTCCAGTCTTGTCGAAAGTCCGTTTATTCATATCCATCTGTGCCTGCTAGGTGGTGCTGTGGGATGGCTTTTCTAAGGCAGAAAAGGCAGCTTGCCTTTTTTTCCCATCACTGATTCTTTTTTCCTCTACATGAGAACAGCTGCAGTGTTTTCTGCATTTTGGTCGTACAAGATGTGTCCTGTCTGGTCTCCTTTCTTGTTCTTTACTTGCTGCAGGCATGCGGTGGCCACCACTGCTTCTGCTGCTTCTCCAGAAGTCAGAGAAAATGTGTGTGTGTGTCAGCCTTCATCTGCATACATCCATAGCCATGCAGGAAAGTAGGAACCTCAGAAGGAGGCACGAGGTATTAAAACCTACTCTAAAGATTTCAAAATTTTCATTTCCCTTTGGTTCTAAAGACAGAGGACATTTAAGCAAACTATTTTTATTGACAAAGCGGGATTTAAAATTAAATCAGATGCACAAATTAATAGCATGGCCTTAAAGGAAAGGGTAAGTTTAAATCGTCCTGAAGCTCCAACAAATGAAATATCTTCTTTTTTCCCCTCTCAAACTACAACTCAATTCCATGAAGAAAGGTGACCTACCGCAAAAACTTTAGAAGGCAACCATCTGAAAGGGGAGGCAATGGGAAGGGTGCTTTTTTAGGCTTCATTGTTGTCCTGGAGCTAAAGAATAACTGAAATGGCAAAATGCTATCAATGCTTTAACATCCATAGTATCGTAACTGGTGCAGACTGGGATTGAACTATTCGAACCTGTGAAAACATGTTGTGCTAATGACCTGTACATAAAGGCAGTCTGGTGATGTCCATCTGTTCCACATAACTTTGTGTCAGTTCAGCCAAAGATGACGAATAATCCCAACCCACCCTTCTGAGCAAAAGGGAAGAAGAAGAAAACAATCATCCAGATGAGTAATTGCAGTATTACTACATCAGGTGATGACGTCAGGAAAATCTTCTGCTCCGTTTTCAGATCCTGTCCCATGGCTCAACGCTGTGGGACACCCTCTGAACACTGTTTCTATATAAAACCCACCCTAGTACATGGCAAGGCAAGGCTCTTGGACATATATGTTGCAGTTTCTAATATTTTCTGTCCGATGCTCTGCTCTGAATGTAGATCTTCCACTGTCAGAAACTAAACATGGGCACTTGCGTTGGATGCCCACATCAGAACGGGGACAACAAGGAAACAAGAAGAGACATCATGCAGACCAGGGATGAAAGTTGAGGTATATCATGATTCCAAGCAAGTCTGGCACAAATCTCACTGTCAAATCCACAGCTAGTACAGATGTCTGTCTGAGCAATCACCAGGCAGTGCAGATCTGGAAGCAAATCTATCTTCAGGTGGTCTATCACATCTTTCCCCCTGCAGCCACACAGAATCCTTACTATAGTGAGCTCTACAGTTCCCCTGTACGTGGAAGAGTGGCCTAAAAGACATCAAATATGAGAGCGTGTACACGGGAAGCTAGACCACAATGAGGAGGACAAAAAGAAGCAGCAACCTGAGCACAGAGGACTGCAAACCATGAAGAGTGGTAGTGACTGAAGAGAAAAATACAAAGAAGTGGAATTCTGTTCCCTCTATTTAAGGGAAAACAAAGTGAATGAAAACTCAGCCCATATGGAATTAACAGTTTTGAGACAGTCCCACAGATTTATACCTGCAGTGGTCTCTCATCCCATTTTACTCTTTCCATTTACATTTTGCAAGAAAGGCTGTCATATGCAAAGCTCGACTGGGGAAGCATTCAAACTGCAAGTTAGTAAAGAGTTGCATTTCCCTCCAAAATCATAACAATAAGCTGCTTAGACAACCACACAGTGAAATTTTAAGAACAGTGGAGAAAAAATGGCTTCTCAAGAGGATGCTTTTCTTTTTCTTAATTAACTAGAGAAGGAAGCAGCTACATGCTGCGGGAAACAAAAAAGACAAAGCATACATTTGCTACATTTCTGTATTTTTTGATAAGAAGAAGAAATTAAAAAAATAAATCAGATTCTATAAAATAATTCCAATCTATAAAAATTCCACACTGGCTGAGGTATTAATAGTATTTTTTATATTGAACACCACAGTCTTTTTTTTCATTAACATGGTCTTCAAAAAGGAAAATAGTAGAGAGATAGAGGGGGGCAAACCAGGAAGCATCTGAACTCCTCGTTTGATTGCTGTGATCAAAGAGGATCAGAATATGGAAAGAGAGCACACAGCACGTCCAGATGAGACTCATTTCAATGTACCATGGCAGCCAGCTAAGGAACCTGCTGGTATACTGGAAATTATTCTGAAAAGACTTTATATGGTATAAACCACTACTAGAGTACTGTGGAGAAAAAAAAAAGAAAACACATCAGAGAACCTTTCCTTTGATCTTGATCTTATGAAAAGTAATTGAAGTCCACACATTTTATCAGACATCTTCCTTTCTAAGGACTAGTCCTGTAACTGAAGAGACCAACATAAAATCTATGAGGTAACCACGATGAGTCCTAGGGCAATAACCTGGTGAGGTAACTTCAGGGACCTGATCTGGTTGCAACCCAACAGGTTCCTTGGGGTGAATCATATATATTTTGGTGGTTTCAATTTTTGATACAGCATATTTTTTACTGTTATCCAAGTACCTTTAGCCAGTAGCTGTTGCTTTAAAGAACGACTATAGCTAAATAAAGGAATGACAAGCATTTTTGAGAGATGCCAGAAGGAAAGATATGGTAACAATTAGTATTAGGTTCAACTTTCACCTATGTATCTGTCTTCAACGCATATAATCTCTCCCTCCACTCCCTCATGTTCTTCCCCCAGGGCTCTAAAATGCAAACACCAATTTTCCAGATGAGAGACTGGGGAACAAAGGGATTTGGAGACTGGTTCAAGAATGTGCCTGGAAGCTGGATTCAGCCTGGGTCTCCCAATGTATGGACTCCCTCCCTAGCTGGGTCATTCTTCCAGGCTAAGCTACAAGCAAAACACTGGTATATTAACTGCTGTGTTGGCTGCCTCGGATCTGGTTTACATGATGCTGTGAAAAATGTTGGATACCACCTTCTTTCCCGCAGGCAGAATTCTGCTATTGTACTATATAGATGGCAACCAGGACAGAGAATAATTTAAGAAGAAAATGAAGACAAATATAAGAAGAAAAATAAAGGCAATGCTGTATTGACTAATCCAGTTGCTGCGTCAATGAGTTTCCAAAAAGATAGGACATTCAGAAAAAAAATTGAGAGAGAAGATTAAGCAGCACAGCTCTGCAGAAAAAGATGGATCCTATATGCCTCACAGTAGACACAGAGTACACAGTAGATTCAATTCATACTTTTAGAGGAGAATGAGATCCTTGCACAGCCAAAAATTTAAACAGACTTTGTGTGGAATTTCTGGTGTTGTTTCCTCACAAACTGCACTTGCGTTTCTGCAAAAACCTTTAAAAAGGATCCACACCAACAGTGCAGTTCTCAAAAATCTTTAATAACAATTCAATAATCATCGAAACAGAGGTGAGAGGAAAAAGCAACTTGGTAACAAAGTCTGAGTCTCCAAAAGTTTACTATAGACAATGAGAAAAATGAAACCATTAACTAAAGCATCCTATCCCTATCCTATAAATTAATTAACCTATGCTTGTCACAGAACAAATATCATAGGGTATTGTGATAAATATGTAAGGTAAGCCCAAAACCCTGTTAAGATAAGAAAAGACTACCTACATTCTTCAAATACGAGGGAGTAAGTCAAAATTAACCATAATGCTTTTTAACAGTCATAAAGAGCCAGAACATCAATACACGCCGAAGATGCAAAAGGTTGACCAGCTCCTTTCTTCCTGGACTTTCTGCTGGCAGAACAACCAAAAGCTCTATCTAAAAGTCAGGACACTTAATTAAGCCTCAGGAGATGTGGGTGCCGGGTTTGTTTCTTATGCTGGTCTCACTATGCAGGGGAAGAAGAACAATATATCAATTTGGCGATAAGTACAGGTGAGGTAGGTGAGGTACCAGTACTTGGTGCTTTCTGGAAACTTACCCATTCACTATGGTGCATTTTCTTTTTTTTCATACTGGTCTATCTCATGTACCACAAATGGCACAAACACGGCTCCCACTCCCCATGATTCAGGGCCCCATTGCATAAAAGTACATTGCCTGATCGCACCTGGAGGGACTTGCCCAGTGCCTTGCTGAAATGGGGATACAAGAGTACAAAGGATATTTGCTACTGACATGAGCCTACAACTTTGATTTTTGATACCCATGTATTGATAAGAATAAATATATAAGCCAGAATCTTTCATCCAATAGACTGGCACAATAGCTAGTTTAACATACAGCCATATTTGATAGCACATGTGGTCACATCAGACTGAAAATTACCTCCAAAATCTTCTTCCAATGTTAGAAGCTGTCCAGCACAAAGTATTAGTCTTGGAGAAGAGGGCCTGGGGAAGGATGGAAGGATTGCCAAGGGGCTTACCACCAGGATGCCTACACTTAAGGCCACACGTAGGTGCCTGCACAGAGGCACGCACTTACACAATTTGAATCCTAGTTCTGTGACAGTGGTAAAAACAATGTAGCTGGACTGACAAAAGGGAAATGATAATAAAAAAAACATGGGGAAATTCAGAGGAAGTACTTAATTTTGAAGCATTACCTGAACTTTCTGCATACACTTATTTCAAGAAAGTGTAAAACACTGTATCACTACACCTCCGTGAAAGGACCGAGCTAACAAATTTGAGTTTGGTGGCATTTCAACAACTGACTATGCACCAGAATAGCTTTCCCTTGTATCACATAAGAGCAGAAACCAGGAAACAGGTAACCCTGCAAAGGCAACCCTGCAGACTGAAGCATTACGCATCTGAGTTCACGAAACAGCACTTCCAGAGAAGGTTCAGACATAACTGTTTATTTTAATTTTTAAACGAGGTATATTCCCTTAAACTGCACCTTACTAAACTCTTAACTTAGGACTAATGATATTTCTACCCTGCAATATGATTACTTAGCTATCCCAAAAAGGTTTGGCATAATGACAGCAATGTGTTTTATACTGGCCAAGTTGATTACTGGTTTTAGATACGTATAAAAATCTCAGGTGTGTACTATATGCTTGGATTATAACCAGCTGCTTTTCATCCTTGGAGCCACTCTTTTGTATTTCTTCACTCTTTTCTGACAACTTATGGTTGAAAATTTGCTATTTTTCTTGTTCAGGCAATTGATTTTATAGTCAAAGACCTTTCATGCTGTCGGCTTCAAGCATGCTGGAAAGACAAGTAGGCTCCATTTTCTTTAGTCTCATCCCTTAATAACTTTCCACTTGCACCTTCCCCTTTCACAGGAATGCTGGACTTAATGCTTGTTAGAAAACACTACTAGCTAATAGAAAATTCTAATAGCTAGGGCCTGAGGCACAATACTTTGCTCACAAATGTGAATGGCAACAGATTCGTGACACTGAACTACATTAGTGAGAGAGACCAAGGTAATTCTAAAAGGTAGCACTGATTTTTAGGTTGTTTTTCAGTTTTTTCCCCTACCTACTTCTAGTATAGCCCCTGTTTTTTCTTTCTTCAGGCTTTTCCTTTGCAACAAGAAATTTGTACATCTGCATAGATGCATGGTATTTTCCGGAAACAGTTGGACATATTTCACTCATCGCTAACAGGACATCTTCTCATACAGATTTGAACAGACAAGACCGAGTGAAAAGTTGGGCCTGAACATTTGGCACATTGTTGGCAGTTAATCATTACATTTTCTCATTCTCCACTTCAAACGAGTTGAAATCAGATCTCTGATATGATGTGGGGGAACTGTGTGTTTTCTAGTATCGCCTTAATCTACAAGAGTTCATTTTGAACACAGAAAAAAGGGCGTTTATCCCTTCAAAATACTCAGAAGTGAATGCAACAGATGGAGCTACAGGAATAGCTACAGGAGTCTGCAAACTCTCACATTAGATGGAACAACTTTGCAACCCATCTACAAATACAGCTGGTAAAGAAGAGCAGCGCCCGTAGCAGTTTCTCCTGAGCTGGACAGACCAAAGTGAGTGGATAATGTAGTCTGCACTGGCTGGTGGATCCTATTCCAAGTTTATTGCAACATCCTGATGCTTATCTTCAAAGCACTAATTAAATACAATTCAAAATAAACTCTGTTCATGCAACAGTGCCATTACAGATTCTGAGTGAGGGATGGAGGGAAGCTCTCTGCTGACCTGGGTGAGTATTGGCTCAAGCCCTTGAGAGGCAGGAAGCAGGAAAGTTAAGTTCCTATAAACCCAGGATTTTGTTTCTCCCTCACACAACCATTTTCATAACAATAGTTCAATGGGCAAATGCATAGCTGATTCAATTTAAGAGCCAGCTGCTAAGCCGACATGAATGTTCATGATTTCACTGAACTCAAAGCGGTTGTACCTGTTCACCACAGCTCAAGGTCTCAAGCGCAGGCAGCCCATGGATGAGAGTGCACTGATTTTAGGGCTCAAGGGGAAATCTCAGCTTTGTTCTGAACCCTTCCAGGAAGAAAAGGAGCCTGAAAGCCTGTAAGGCTGACACCTAACTGACATTTCTACCTGGGCTAAACCTGAAAACAGAACAAACCCACAGGCCTATCAGATCTGTGGCTGGAGGGAAAAGAGATAGTGATATCTATGTAGTTTGTGCATTAGGTGCATGCGGAGTCTCATTTGTCAGAGGCTGCAGAAGAGTTTGTTAACCATTGAGGCAACAGTTTGGGAAGAGGACAACATGTGAAATTAATCAAAGTAGGTCCTCAAGCTGTGCAATTTCTCTTGGATGCTTAACTCCTTTAGCGGGCCAGCTGTTCTAGATCACCTTCCAAACATATTAAGAATAAAGAGTAACCTCCTACTCACAAAGATTAGGTGTATTCCTACATACATTCCTTTTCATAGAATGGTTAGAGTTGGAAGGGACCTTAAAGATCATCGAGTTCCAACCCCCCTGCCATGGGCAGGGACACCTCCCACTAGACCAGGTTGCTCAAAGCCCCATCCAGCCTGGCCTTGAACACTTCCAGGGAATGGTAATTCATCATCCAGGCAATGGTAATTCAGGATAGACCATCTGTTCAGACAGTGATTTTCAAAATATATCAGCGGAAAAATGAATGAGATGCAAATACATCACATTCCCAAGACCGTATACCACCCAGTTTTGGTGGTGATTTAATTGAACATGCTTTGGGCTTTAGTATTAGTAACGCTACTATTTTAGTCTTATTCATATCTGTTAAGTCCCTTACAAACGTAACTTTCTCCATAAATACAAGCCATTTTTCGGTATGTATTTGTAGACCCACTTTGACATCCATTTGCCCAAGATTTGGCGAGAAATCTTCTGAGGAAAAGAAAAGCACAAATTCAAATTATATGGTGTTCTCTGCTCTGCTTATGACTTCAGTTGAGCACAGGCATAAACGACTTGAGAAATGGAGACTGATTTAATCAAGTTCTTAAACTGAGTATTTGTCTCTACATACCTAAATGATTTGCTTGTAAAAACAACTGCAGTGCTTTTTGTGATTAAGAACATTATTTCTCTCAAAATTCTCCCCAAATGACTTACCAACTGTGTGCACATTTTAACAGGTCACCAGGACCATGCAGAAAAAGCAGCTCTACTGGACTTTCCTTTTGAAATCAACAAATTCACACACTACATTCTGTTCAAATGTTGTGGGTTTTTTCCTTTTGCTTTGAGATAGTTTTTCCTTCTTTTGATTGAATTAGATATAAAACATTCCAAAAGTCCCTACTTTAATACCAAGGGAAGAAAAAGATTCACACAAGGCACAGAGAACAACTTGCTAGTTAAAATTCATATTCAACCTTGCAATCTAGGACCCAGACAGAAGCAAAGTAGGAAAAAAAAATTAAAACAAGATGTGAGATAGGAATCTTTAATCAACCTTGTTGTATCAGCCTGGGCCCAACATTCCACCCTGTCTTCTGAGGTTACCCAGCACCTCTTTGAAAATGGATTACTTTCTATGGAAAACAATGCCAAAAAGGGGCTTTAGCTCCTCTGGGGGAAATTAGAACAGCCTGGATCATCAAATGGGAAAAAGTAATGATTATCAGTAGCAGTCAGAAATGGGAGGAAAGAAAAGGTGAAACCAGACTCAGGTTTTGGACCACGTAATGCCTTAGACGTTCCTCTGAAGACGGAGATGGAGTGGGTTTGTGATGCAAAGGAACCTTTGCTTCTCTAGTGGATGATTTAAAAACCTGGGGGTTTTCCAAGATGTTTGGGTCAGAAAGGTACTTTCTGTAAACACTCGGGAGCTACTCCTGGAGAGGGTAAGGCACTGATACAGTATTGTACACTTTCTATTACCAGGTCAGAGGGAATACCAACACACATGAAAGATAATACATACATTACCTCATACATTCTAACAGATGAAAAATACATTATAAGGACTTAATACGGCTTGTTGCATATATGTCTTTAACCTGGTGTCCCTTGTTCTGGGTAACAAAAATTTTCCAACGGTCATTGTCATCGCCATCAAACCCAGACTCTACCTGCAGGTGATCCACCACAAAGCTCCACAGGGCTCCAGGTGACGACTGCCAGCATGAACAAATGCCTCAGGTCCCTTTACAACCAGGCTAAATATAACTTGCAATGTGTTGCAAAAACTTAATTCCAACTTCAGAGCCGCAAGGTACAGCTGGCAGAAACACTGAGAAAGTGGTGAAATATCATTTCCCAGATGCTGTGAGGTTGAATCAAGGTTTGTGTTATGGCACATGGTCAGTTAAGGCAACATCCTTGATAGGTTAAGTTTGCGCACTTTAAAAAAATGTAAAAATTAAGGAGTAATTCTGACAGCACTGTTAACTGACATGCACTAACTCCTAGCTTTGGCTTTTAAAAAGTAAACCATCTTGCGTGAATGTTCCATGCTACCAATGAATGCTAAAAGAAAATTTCCTTGACATAGATATTTCCTATTTACGTAACTTGTAGCTTATATAAGATGGTCAGAGCCTTGGCCCTGCTATGGCCCTCTTCTGTACTCGTGCAGCGGTACACTGCTGACCTCAGTTATGTATTAAAGTTCCCTGGAAGCCAACAGTATGTAACCATACACCTATAATTAAGTACATACTTGAATGCTTTGTTAAACAGGGAAAGACTGATGAATTGCTGCCTATATAACTAATGATGAAATAGTATTGTAGATTTAAACTGGGATTATGCTGAAAATATTTTATGCCAGGGATCTATTAGCCATTGATGACTGGAAAGCTGTCTACAGCCAGCCTGTGACAGGCCACTGGCACACACTGGCATGGACACAGACAGTTGGATGTGCCTTGCAGAGGACTAGCAGCGCTCCTAAGAGCTTGGGATCTGCTGCTGATGCTTTCTCATTAAATGACATGGCAGAGGAAGGGTACTGCTAATTTCTAATTTCCAGTCTAACACCTATATAATACCAATCTGAAACAGGAGCCTCTTTCTGTCCACTAACAAATGAGTCAGCTAAGATTAACTTTCTTTCCACTTTTCAGTTTCTCAGCCAGAGCCTGACACCACTGGTGCCTCCTACCCAGTGTGAGGGCAGCAGCACTAGCGCAGTCACTCTGCTGGAATTTTAATCACCTCCCCAGTAACTTTTGTTCAGAACAAATTTAGACCACAGAGCTAAAATTATCAGCAATTTCTGATAATCCTTCTACAGAAGCATCTATTGATGCTGCAACTGCAGCAGAACTAGCAATAGTAAGGAGTATAATGACAACAATCTAGACAGGCTTTCAGTAAATTGCTTATAGTCCTTCTTTCTCACTAATTTCAAATTTTATTTCCCTTTCCTGCCCCCTTCCCCTATATTCCTGTACAGAATTATCGCTGGGTGCCTAAGTGAACTTGGAGCTGGGTGCCAAAATTAAAGCTGTTGCAGTGCTGTGTGACAGATCCTAAGGTTCTTTGCTGAACACGTGTGCTGCAGGGGACAAGCACATGCAATAATACACTACTCCAAGTGAGCAAGGGCAACAGAGCCAGCAGCTCTATGCATATAGAGCAGAGCAAGTAACAGTAAAGGGTCAAAACCATTACAGAATTTGACACACACACAATAAAAATCAGTGGAAAAGATTTAGCTAACTCCACTGCTGAGTGGAGGTCAGAGCTTTTGAGAAGGCAAGAAACCATGTGTCACAGCTGTGGTGGCTGAATGACTGTATTCCTCCTGCATCCTATTAGAGGGATTTGTCCCAAGACTTAATTGGCAATTTTACTATTCTTTTTTTGTTTAGCAGTGTTAACATATTCTTCGCTGCCTTTGCTGCAGAGAAGGCACGAGCACAGCAGGGCTGCAAATTAGACTGTAGGTGCGTTGCAAATTCCAGGGGTTCATTTTTCACAGAATGTCAAAACCACCTTTAAGTGCACAGAGCAGCTGTCCCACCACACTCTGATAGTAAGCCTGCCATACCTTTGGCTAACTTCTGGCACACAGACAAGGACTTAGATCTCTTCCAAGACAGTCAGAGAATAATGAAAAAGCAACTTTGATGCTACCTGAAACCAAACTATTCAAAGCACATTGCCTGCATTCCTTAGCTGCAGGCACCGAGCCAGGACATGGAGATAATCATTTGGGCTGGTGATGGGGGAGGGAGAAAGGAGCTTAAGGACTAGAGAGCTGAAGTACTCTGGTCAAGAAAATCTAGACAGAATTTAATCCGCAAGTTAGCAATACAACTGTGTTTCTCCCCTACCCCACTCCCATTAGGTGCCTTAGAGAATTAAAATAATCATGGACATGGTAATATTTTTTTCCTGTTTTGCTTGTCTCTTTTATCTGTTGTAGAGAAAATGAGGATCCCTATGAAGCAGACCGTTTCTTTCTCATCTGGCATCAGTTTTTCCAACCGTGGCTACCATTCCCCATTTCAAGAAGGCAAACTGCCCAGCAGAGCACCCAGCCAACAATGAAACATTTTACATGGAAGAGAAGTTTCTCATCTTCTCTCAATCACGAACCCCATCCCACAAGCCTAGGATTT
This sequence comes from Limosa lapponica baueri, assembly GCA_002844005.1. Taxonomy (NCBI): domain Eukaryota; kingdom Metazoa; phylum Chordata; class Aves; order Charadriiformes; family Scolopacidae; genus Limosa; species Limosa lapponica. Next base: position 485,803 of record KZ505715.1, read on the forward strand.
GAGAACCATAATTATCTTACTACTACGTATCTATCAATATACGTATGTTAACTTCAGATAAAACAGTTCTTTGACTTGATAATCTGCTGCAGCACTGAAGTTTGCACATTGTTGAGAAAAATCCATAGTGGTCGAAAAAGACCCTTGAGACACAGAACTCTTTTTCTCCTTGTGTTAGAAAAGCTACGAGGGGGGAGCAGCATCATCTATATCCCTACAGTGTCCAGTAGCAACTTTGCAACTTAGCCACTTGAACAAAAGTTCCTGGAAATTTCTTAGTTATTCTAACTATGGATTGAATTCCACCAATTACAGCAACTTTTGAGTTCTTAACAATAGCTAACATACCCGGCTCCAGTTATTGTGTCATACAGATCTATCCCAAGCAGGCCTACATGGCAAGGGCACCAGCAATCCCTGTGGGCCTTAATGAACTTCCTGAAGACGGAGAGCCAACAGACTGGTGAATGGTGCATTTGTGCCTTTACCTACAAAAGATATCCTTAAAAGTGAGTTGTGCACTCCACTGGAGGAGACCAGCCCAAGCTATATATATATGTACTCTGGCCTCCAGCTTTTGCCTCCTTGTATGTAGGGACCAACAAAGAATCTTCTGAAGGCAGGTACCAGACTTCATCTTCTCAGGTTCTTCGTGCACTAGAAGGAAGTCACTTTGAATCGTCCTTCCCCGGTGCTCAGCAAAGTTGAGAAGTGCAGAATGGTGAAACTGTAGAAAATGATTTGCATTCATAGAATGGAAAGGTGGAACAAACCACCCCAAAAAGTGGTTCCAAAGAATGTCCTGAGAATTACAACTGCAAGACTAAAATATCTTCTGCATGGTCAGCTCCAATGGCAGCAGAGACAGTAATGAGGGCATCTTTAGTACCTTTGCTTTTAAAAGCAGAGTATGTGGCAACAGCACAAACCAGTAGAAAAAATAGTAGAAAAGAAATAACAGCTCAGTGTACCCTGGTTTCCATGCAGAGTGTTGTGTACTCATTTAGAACCTAACATGCAGTCTGTTCATACCCTAAATGCATACGTAATACAAATAAAATGAATTTACAAAAGAACACCAAAAGCGTAAAATGAGAATTTTGGAGAGTGTCTTACCTTTGACCCAATAAGCGTGTACAGCCATTGGATGGTTTCATTGTGATTTATTACGCCATTCATGCCATCAACATAAAGCATAATCTGGCCCAGAGCTATTGTAAAGAAAAGAGATAAAATATAATCAGACTTGGTGAATATTTTTTATAATCCTAAGCATTGCTGGCAATTTTCTGTAAGCAGGGTTTTCCAGAGACGTGGGGAGCTCAACTAACAAAACATATATTGGGCAAGACTGTGCTGGATGAAATTCTGGGCAACTGCAGTAACTTTACTGACTCATCTGGATGATATAAGTGTGAATTTCATCCAGGGACAGTACAGGCACTTGTTCCTTCCTAGAAGATGCCATATTTTATTGCCCCAAACAGTATTCTAGACACTGCTTACTGTCATAAGAGTTCCATCATCTACAGCACTTTGCATCTTGTGAGCCAAGCCTTTTACCATTTATTTCAGCATCGTATAATGTTTGGAATTAGTATGTATATTCACCATTGCACAGTGCTCTTTTGTAAATGAGTTTTGGATTTTAGTGAGAAAATACAACAAAGTCCATTTAACAAAGAAGCATCTTTATTCATTTATTCTAAAGCATTTACAACAGCATTTCAAAACACGGTAATAAAATATTCACAATAGTAATTCCACAGTTTGCAATCCTGATAATATGAGACTTTATAGAGACAACAGCTATTAAATCTTTTCTGACTGATTAGGACAGACATTTTTCGTAAGGATTATGAAAAGTGGATTAGCAAAATTCATCTATCATCTTCAAAAGTTTCCACTGTTAGATCTTCTGCTTTATAGGAGGAGATCAAAGCACAGTGGGATGAAAAAGAAATCACTGATGTAACACCTTTCAGCACAGCCTGTTGGCATAACAACTCAATTACCTAATGCACAACCTGACAAGCCCCTAGTACACCACTTTATGGGGGAATAAAAGGCAAAAAATCCACAGGGTGAGAAAAATTACGACATTATTAATCTTCCAAACACATGCCGAACATTTGCTAAGTTTTGCACAGGTTGTGCACAGTGCAGCAATGTTTTCCTTGAGGGCAGATTTTCAAAGACATAAATGTTAGGCAAGCACTTAGGGACCCCTATCGCTAAGCAGCTAACTTTCTTTTTTACACCAAGTCTCCTCCTTTTTCCTTTGCTCTAGCTGGTCTACTTACAGTTAAAAAACCCAAAGTACTAATTTTAGGCACCTATATTCCTTATCTAATCGGTAACACCAAGCTGGAAGCAAAGTCACCCTACATGGTGAATGAAGATGGAGAAAATGCAAGCAGGAGGGCAACGGCAAGAAGAAAACTCGTATCTCAGGCCGGCTGGGTTGCCACTGGGGTATGTCCATCTCTCTCTGCTCCTCCTCTCCAGGAAGCAATCATTCACCACCCTCTGAGGACGTGTGTCTCAGGTGAATAACATCAGGTGGGAGGGACACAGGCCCAAGTGTTAAGGTAAAATAAAAGATGTAAGCCAGTCAGGGAAAAGAGATAAGAAGTGTACTGACCGAATAAATGGCTGCTTTGTAGCATTTCCTTGCAGGTAGAGGAAAGAGGAGAACGCACCTATCCCAGCAGTAATCGAAGTTCTTAATTCTTGTTTTTACTTCCTTTCAATGCTAAAAAGATTTGGCCCTTGATCAGGATGAGATCCAGTCATGATAAGGTCACCAACCCCTTTGGTTTTTTTCTTGCAAATTCTTTGGTTGGGGGTGAAGGGATTCAGTTTGAATTTGAAACAAATGTGAAACAAATTTTACTCTTGGCGCATGCTTTCCGAATTAATATAGAAATGAAAGACAGCAAGAAGTCTGCTTTTAAAGGGAAAACATGCATACAATAGAAAAGTACTCTACTGCTTATACTTAAGACCAGTTAGACTGGATGTGTAAGCAAGATCTGGGATGTATTACTCTTCAGCCTCTTAGACGTGACTCTTCATAACAACAACAGGTTAAAGCAAATCAGTAGACTTTAGAAAGAAGGCACAAAAAAGTTTTAGGGATTCCGGACAATTTTCATCTGCTACCACTAATCTTGGCCCCCCAAGCCCTCCCACCACCTTTTTTTTTGTAATTATCAATGCTATCCCAAGTATATGATACTATCTGTATCTTTCCAGCAACACAACGGGTCTTTTGGATATAAGTGAAAAACTACTAACACATGAAAAATACACTGCTACTGCCACTTGAACGAGTGACCAATAAGTTTCACAGGACAAAGAAAGAACACCATGAAATGGCCAAGAAGAAAGACAGGTTTGCTATGGAGTCATGCTGTCCACATAAAAGTCATTACTCCAGTAATTATCTGCCAACATCAAGTTATCAGCTGCTGACAGACCTTGGCATAGAGCTTCATACTGCTATTTCCTGTCTTCAGGGGTCAGAAAAATGAAAGCAAGACATTATAAGCAAGGCTGAAGAGAAATCAGCTTTCATTATGAGGAACAGTAAGTTAGGGAGAATCTGTATGTACTTCATACAAAGCCGATGCTTTATAAATTCTTAGTAAAAGAAGTCCATGAGAAGAGTTAAGAAAAGGAGAATGTTGGGGTTTATATCATGAAGAAGAAAAGATAACACCTAGCAACCACACAACATGATGACAAAATGGAAGAGACCACAAAAACGCTATGTAGGAGCAGGCTGGTGGGTTGGAGGTGCTTGGGATCTCCCGAGGCTCTGGTCTGGCGGAGTGGGGCACACCAGTGTCGCGCTAGGAGGAGACAGACTGGTCACAGAGCACTCTGCACCGTTTTATATTCTTTGCAGCTTTTCTACCCAACTGATAGCCTACCTCCTGGCCCATGATCGTAGTCTGCTGAAATGGCTACAGCTACGGTGGAAACTCCATGTGCCCGCCATCCCCCATGGGCACATCTGCATGCACACATACCCACCAGCAACACACAGGTCATCACCAAGAAAAGGCACACTAATTTGCAAGGCAATCTGAGGTTATTCCGAAGGCCAATCTAGTCCAAAATCATTTAAATTCACATTTGTACGTGCCTTCAACCGAAGTGCTTTTTTTCACTGAAAAATGAGGAGGCTATTTAATCCATTTAATCCCATCTCTCAGCTAACTGGAATTCTTTTTGGAAGTATATCAACAACCTACTTGCATTAGGAAAGCTTGCAATTGTGCAACAGGGGGCTGAAAGAGGGGGGTTTAAATATGGAGCAGACTTAATTTGGAATTTCTTTGTTCCCACTACCCTTGTCAAATCCTTAATCTTATGTGAAAGTAGTGTGTGACTTTACCCGTAGCTATTTTCAAGTGGAAAATTGCTGGATTTCTTAGGAAAGACTTAGGCTAGAAAAGGACAGACCAGCCAGAAACTTCATAGATTTCTATGAAATAAGAGGTTTAAGAAAGCCTCTAAAAACTTGCCAGTACTGGCACTGATACTCTCCTGGGATCTTTCCTATATAAAATTAACAGGACCAAAGGGGAAAAACTCTAGCACAAAACATCATCATGATAAACATCACTTTAAGTAAAAGTCTATTTTTCCCACCCAGAGTGTCAGACGTTTCAAACCTGGTTTTTGCCCACACACCTGCTTCTCTTGTTGGCTCTATCTGCTTCATATTTTACTACAAGACTAATTTAGAGAAAACAACAGCACTGAATGAGCAGAAGCACTATTTTCTTATGGTTTCCTGTGAGTCCAAACCCCATCCATATGTCAAGAGTTATGGCAGGGATGCATCTTCTGATTGCATTTATTCCCATCAGAATAAGCAAACATACAGGGTGAAGTGGGCCAAAGCCAGACTCTGTTACAGCAGGTTTCAGCTCCTGAGAAAGCTTCTGGCCCAAGTTCATCAGGGACTTGGTAACAAGCAGCCGCGGTGCACATGACATGCTGTATACAGCAATGGGCGAGCATGAATGACATAGAGAACTGTGATGAAAGTAACGGGGAAGAACAGGTTGCTAAAAGTCATCTTTCTCATTGCTAGATAAAATCTTACCATTGTCATTTAATGAGAAATTACAGGTCTGTGTGATTGCCTTCATTCCACTTCGAAACAAATTACTAGCTTCTGTATGCTATCCTGGGCACCAAAAAGGCATGATCTGTCAAAATAAACATCCCGACCAAGAACAAAATTTCAGTATCTGTCTAGTGAGGGATACCAGGAGAGAGATAATACAGTTATATGAGGGAGATAATACAGTTATCTGTTATTCTATTACAAATCACTAGAGAATTGTTCTGAAATTAAAAAAAAAACCCAAAACCTTCAAAATTTCTTTGGCCATGTTTCCTCACTGAAGAGAGGCAAGAGCTCTGCTACCAATTGTGACTGCCTTGATTTTGAACACAAAAATCTCCAGCTCAGTCCCAACAAGCTGGATGTATGGAGCTTCTACTTTTGCTTGTAGCACATTCCCACAGAGGGTGCTTGGACATGCACCCTTGGGGAAGAGTTTACCATCTCCATAATATCCGCTGATATTGTATAGTGTTTTTCCTGATGAGAATTCATTATTAAATACGACTTTTATACCATCCAGCTACTTGAAAATTAACAAAATCACAGCAGAGCCCCTTGCTTCTAAGAGGTGAGATCAGATAAAACAGATGACCCTGCCCCCTCCACTGCTTGTGAAAATGATCTTACAAAGATCACATGTGCCAAACCTTGTGACTCACACTCATTACATAGGGCTAGAACCAGCTAAAATTTTTAGTTGGGTTCCCCCCTTCACCCCCTGCTGTTACTGTTGGTATGGTTGGTCTTAGCGTCGATGCAAAATCTGCTCTTTATACACCTATTCCCATGTCTTCACTCCTGTCAAAGATATCTCTTATGTCATCTAGGAAGATAAAAGCAATCTTATTCCTGGCCAAAAATACATGAATACTTGCTTTCTTATCAAAGTTTCTTCAAATCCCAACTCTTTGCTTAATCCCTTTTTTTTTTTAATCCCCTGCTCATTTGTTCTTTCCATTATCACACACATCATGGCTGAAACATGTTAAGAAATTAATTTTCAGAACTCCCATATTAACGATGTACTGAACTTGTATTAACTGGATTAACCAAGAATTGAACCTTCTCACAAAAAACACATCACAGAATTAAAGTTATAAACTGAAATGGCAAAGATGGTAAATATACTATGTTGCTAATGTAAATCTGAAGTTTTTATGCTAGCTGATACTATTCGAAGCCTAGCTTTTAGTCTTACTCAGTATTTCAGTAGCTCAAAAGTATATGGAAACTGCTGCATGCTAGTTTCAGACCTAAAGTATTACTCAAAGCTAAGATTTATGCAGAAAAAAAATGGGTTTCTAGATTAAACATAATCTTTCTTTTTTCCCTCATCTTCTTTAATGGCAAATTATACAAAGATACAATAAAACTCTATTTTTAATACTGAACATGAGTGACAAAAGTGACAACCAGAATTTTTCCCTGGATAACAGGCTCAGATTACAGTCTCAAAGGAAGCTGCAGTACAGAGGTCACCCCTGGGCAAAGACAAACAAACCAGGAGGCCTGGACACGTCACCCTCCTCTGCAATCAGTACAGCTTTCTGCAGCACGCTCAAGCCCTGCAGTGTACACTGCTGCCTGAGCGGGTGCAACAGCGGCATGCTGTAACTCGCCCTTAAAAGAACATCTTATTTAAAAATCAAGGTCAAGCTCACCAAAAACCAAAAATCATAGAATCATAGAATACCTCAAGTTGGAAGGGACCCATAAGGATCGAGTCAATCCTTTCTTTACTTGGCAGCTAAAAACATGCCTTTGCAGTTATTTTAATTGTAAAGAGGCAGCACTTGTGTATTTTGACAATATTTTAATCAGTCTGTTAAAACTCCATGTTTAACAGTATGTTCTTAAATGGCACAGCCCAGCAATAGTTTCCACTGTCCACAAAAACCCACAGGACATACTGGAGGAGGTTTATAACTCTGACATTCCTGGCACAAAGGAGAAACCTTTAGATCTGTGGTATTATTGTTATTATTCTGTTCTACCTAATTGTCTGTCTTTAACAATAACCTTAGTTTTGGTGAACGTCAGGGGCTGCTAGCAAAGAAAAGTTATTTCATTGCTACATGAAAACAAAAGGGAACAGTGCTGCCACCTCTGGACTCAGAGCAGAGCTATAACCGACCAAGAGTCCGGGAAAACGTGTCAAAGCTTTGAAGACTCAATGACATTTACAGTCATTTGTGCTGTAGGTACTCAGAAGTCATCCACAAAGAACACAGACAAATATTTTTGGTCCTCGGAAATCGATTGCTGATAACATCTCAGCAATAAAGCCGGTGTGGGGAACACAGAGCGCTTACAAGCCTAACTATATCCACTTTGAAAGCAGGTTGTGACTGTGGTTTGGGAGGGAGTAGCAGGTTCTCCCCCTCCTCTTTTTTTTAAGGAAAGGTACCTGCACAGTCAGTGCCTCTGAAACTCTCTGTTCTGAGGCTCCTTAATTAGGAGGGCTTAGGAAGGTTACCCTTCCAACCTCACACCCACATGCACATCTCCTCTCCCCAAAGCCTACTTCCCAGCAGTTCTCGATGTCCCCAAGGTTCAAATGAAGAGAAACGCGGCCCTTTCCATGGCCAACACATGGTAAGTCAAGGACCGCAGAAACCTCCTACAGAGGCATTTTCTCCTCTTCATGTTCCCTCTGCCACCCTTTTCCTCTGGTGTTTCTCTCTCTAAAAACCCGTGTGCAGCAAGGTCAAAGGCTGTAAGGCAGCTTTAATCAGCTCAAGTGTTTCAACAAAAGCTGGTCCTTTATACATAATACCAGGCAACACCTGTGGCAGTGCACAAGCCCCACCAAAGCCAAAGGAGCATATCCAAATCGCTCCTCTTCCAAAATTTCTTTTGTGATATTTCTTACAATTTACTTGAATGCAAAGAAAGACTCTCACTTGACTTTGTCAGCAGCTAACCTGCTGAATGCCTTTTTATATGAGCTGAAATCTGGTTTACATATATAAAATCTTTGCACGATTAGTCATAATTGCTTTAATCATTATTTTATGTTGCAGCCCTCACATTTTAAATGCAGTATATTCCAGCAAGCTTTACAAGATTAATAACACTTACCAATGTACAATAAGCTGGATAAAGCTTATATAGCAAAAGGCAAAAACATTTCCACATTAAAAAGAAATATGTAATTAAAATACCTTATTAATAAATGAGCAGGTCTACTCCAGCATTAGACCACTATTTTGCAAGCTGACTAAAAGCATGAAAGTATGAAAAAAAGGAAACAAAGAATTAAGGAAGAAAGGAAGACAGGAGAAGGGAAAAAGAAAAAAAGAAACTAAAAGGTTCACCAGATGATTTTAAAAGATGACCAGTGCTTCATGAAGCAAAACTCCTGTGGAAAAAGAAAATGCGTGGTAGCCCTGAATTAAGATGACACATTATAACGTAAGCATATACAGAGCTGAATTAAGGATGCTTCTTCTCAACTGAATAAATACAGGCTGTAACACTGATGAATGTTCTTCCAACATGTCTGTGAAGTTACATATTTTTCTTAAAAATTAAGACTTCCAGAGTCTTATAGGATTTTCTGAGAAGACTTCCACATTGGCCCACAGAACTTCATTTCTCAAAGAGCAGGACACGATGGTGAGATTGCCAGAGAGATTTTCTTGTAAGGTGAGGTATTCTGCAGAAGCATCATGCCAGTGCAGGACACTACCCATGAAATTACTAAAGAATTAACTCCCAATGGGTTTACACCCAACTCCCAGCTATGACTTCTTGCACTGAGTACTGATGCTGCAGCAAAAGAGGAGCAGTTTGGTTTTAGGGCAGAAATTAAGATTTGTTTTTAAGGATTAGGTGTCTCTTCTCATCTCCAATAAAATAGTTCACACATTAATGTCAGAGAAGACTCATCTTTAAATGTATTTTAAAATTTTAATAATGGATTTACCATGCTTAAGCATCCAAGCTCTTTACAACAGCAGTAAAACTGAATCAAGGATCACAGGTCGGATGAGGTTGGATGGCACCTCTGGAGACTGCCTAGTCCAAGCCCCTGCTCAAACCAGGGAAACCCAGAGCAGGTTGTTTAGAACTCCGTCCAGTTGGGTGAATATATCTCCAGGGATGGAAACTGCACAACCTCTCTGGGCAACCTGTGCCAGTGCTTAGTCACCCTCAAAGGTTTTTTGGTTTGTTATTTAAGTTTAAATTGAATTTCCTGTATTTCAGCTAGTGCTTACGTCTTGCCTCTTGTCTGTTCATTATGCGCCACTGAAGTTTGGCTCTGTCTTCTTTGCTCCCTCCAATCATGTATTTAGTCCCTCCCATAACATTTCAATTAAATTAAACTGAATTTAAATTGAAGATTAATCCATAGTCAAAAAACAGTAACTACACTGAACTAGAAGCCAGAAAAGAAAATTTACCTTAAATTGAGAATTTAACTAGGGAAACTTAGCGAGACTCCCAAGTTAAGAAGTGATGCCTTAGCCCTTCTATTTGGGAGCCGATTGAGTAATTTAGTCTGGCAATGTGCTAGATGTGATGGATTTCAAGGCCTTTCCCTCTCCATTAATCATCATGAACGTAAGCCTTCTGTCTGTGTAAACAATACTAATCCTGACTTTGAAGGTACAAAGAGGGAAACACAAACCAACCTTTGCAGAATGGTAAAGATAATTTCTGCACAGCTCCCTTTCTTGAACTCCTCAGACACCTATTTATCCTGCACAAAGAAAGGTCCCGCAGGTGCTAGCTGTCTTTTATCAATCATTATCAATTACATACAGCACATCAGTTTGGAATTCCTGCATCTCCTTTACATGCCATAAAGCTACGCCTTGAGAATGAACTCAGCATTCGGACTGGGAAACACCAGAGAGTCAGGTATGAGTTAGAAGAAAATGCAATCAAGATTCAGTCTTAGTAAAAACAGCTTATTTTGACTGTCAAGACTCTGCGTGCCTTTGCACCTGGGGCAGAGAAAACTGAGGGAATGCATGAAATAAGGTTTTTTCCATTATATGCCAATAAAATCTTTGTTGACTGCAGTCAGGCACTTTTGTGCTGATTATGGAAAAAAGCACACTGTCTGGGGGTTCCTGCTCTATCTGGAAGGTGAAGAGAATCAAGGGGTAACACAGCTGGGCTGTTTAACAAATGGATTAACAATAAAGCAGAAAAAGGATATGTGGTAGTGTAAAAGTGTTCACATACTGAGCACTTTCAGTCATCAACAATATTTCTTGTTAGTACAACAGTAAACCTTCCAGGATGAAACCTGTCAGTTTTGAAGTGAACAAATGATAGATTCTCACTGACTGCCTTTTTTTTTTTTCCTTTTCTGTTTTTCTTGCAAAAAAGCCACATTTCTAGTATTTACATTCTTCCTAAACAAAATGGAAGATTCTTAGAAAGAAAAAAGAGGAAACACAAGAATTCCCAGCATTATTGTATAATAAGAGGAATAAAAGGAAAAAAAAAAGAAATTCCTGCACTTTAAACACTGCTCTACCCCACAGACTTCAGGACAGTCTTTGTAAAGCACAAACATTGACGAATGATCTTTTGTTGTCATTTAGTAACATATTTTTGTTACCATGAGTGCTAATATTTCCCAAGATTGCAGTTCCTTGGTTTTTAAGCTCAACTTCATTCTCCAAGGTGCTACACTGGACAGTTAAACATGGGCCCAATTTAGCATCCTCAAATAACGGCATTAAAATTGGAAAGGCAGCTAAATACACTTAAAACTAGGCTTTGGCAGGGAAGCTTACAGAGAGTCAAAACAATTTCAGTGGGCATGTTACTTCCACTACTCAAAACCCAAAAGACACTCTCCAAAATTCATATATTACGGCATATTCTCAATAATCATGGACTTCTAAAAATAATACACATTATATTCTTGAAGAACAGAATACAAAAAAAGAAAGGTGAATCCCAGTCAATGAAAACAGTAATCCTACCATCAATATTTCACACCACTTCCTGCAGAGGGTTTTGCGGGAAACAAAGTGTGCTGCCAAAAGTGATACTTTGGTAGCCTTCCAATTTTCAGTAAAATCCAAACACTGTTTATTCTAAGCTGGTAGTGTAAGGTGTGCTTAGCGAATACCATGGAAAAGCTACACTGGGAACAAAAAATACAAGTGAATTTCTCCAGCTATATTATTTCTACATTAAGCTGGTTTTTAATTCCCACATAGTTTCTTCACCTGGCAATGTAATCCAAATGGTGTTCCCTATTCTCCCAAAATAAGGGACCGCATATGAATAAGTCTCACAATAGAAGAAGAAACATTATTTGAAGCAGCACTACAAGACACCTCAAGTAGGTATCACTTCTAACATTTCTGAATACTTGTTGCTAAAGCAACAACAGTTACAGGATTTCAGACAAGCCTGAATGTTCCAATGAAGCATTGGCTTTCTTCATTTCAATAGACATAAATGTAACAAGTGAACAGACAGCACAGAAATATTCAGATCATTTTGGGGACACTTGAGTAGTGTTCAAAATGTTAATGGCAAAAAGGTAAGGAAACTTTAATTTTTAACTTTTTTTTCAATATAAACTTAAGATTTCTTCAATGCATCTTGAAACAAACTGATTTAAAGGTCACTGTAGAGGAGCACAGAGAGTCATGTGTTTCCTGTCTACCTATATTCTAAACCATCCAAAAATCATTGATTTCCTCCCCCTGCTCAGGAAGGACTGACTCAAGAGCAGCAATCAGCAGGACAAATAAGAATTCACTATGCTTTAATTTCAGCAACTAAATTAACATAGTTCTTAAGCAAAGTGGGAGAAGAAAGCACGTCTGTTTAAAGCAAAGATTGGAAGTCTCACAGTGTCCCAGCCTCCTCACCATAGTGTGCTGGCTACAAAAGATTCAAATCAAGCAGCCTGAAAATCAAAGCTGACTGAATCAAGATCTCTGTGTCTTTGAGGGATGCAACCCAACATCAAGTGATTTTAAGAAAAAAATGCATCTGTAACTTTTTACTCACTGAGCTTCCTTAAAAAACAGCAGTGAGTATATCCTTCTAATTTTCTTGATCATAATTACACCATGACAGATGCTGAAACTGAATTTCTGATATACTTTTCAGATATTTATTGTTCTTCAGCATGCTCAACCTGTCTCTAGCATTTCGGATAGTCTCAACCCTGCAGTAACGTGCGTGCCATTAAAGAATTCACTTTCATCTCCTGAATTTATGCTTGTTAGGGCAAATTAATGAAAGACTCTATTCTTTAAGAACTGGCTAAACAAAGCCAAAGTCAGCACTAGAAAGCAAATTGATACAACACTTCATTAAATGTGCTTTTTATTCTTTTTGTTTCAAGTATGTCTGCTGCTATGTGAAATTTAGAGTTACACAGTCTCCTTTCAAATCTCATCATAAAGAATGTGTTCAAGTCACAAGTTCATATCTCTCATTTGAAGTGGACTTCCCATGAGAAAAAGGTGCAGGGAAGAGACATCATTACAAATCCCTTTAAGTACAGAGCTCATACTCTTCCAAAATATTGATTGAAAATGTTGTTTTGTGTCTCTGCTTATTCATCTCAGATAATGAGCAAAGATTCCTTCCAAATTAACTGTAATTCTCTTCTAATCCCTCTATTCTTTTTTTTCCCCCTTCAGCACGGTGACAGTGAGAACTTCTTTGAATACTGAATCCCACCTTATTACAGCAATTCTTAAGGAGAAACATAGCAAAATCATCTTCATCAGTGTCCTGCTCAGACTTTTCTCCTCTCTGACTGAATTTAGATAGGTGAATAGCTAAGCAGAATGCATACCAGTCCCATTTTTCCCTGCTTCTCAAAATTCTCAGGCAAAGATACATTTACAAAAATTTATTAAATCCTAATTTCTCATTTACAGAAAGACAGTTTACAGAACCTCTGCTTCTCGCTTTATTTCCTTACCATATAAAAAAGTGAACAAAACATATTCAGAACAAAAGAAAAATATTTGGGCGTGTAAGCTTTGACTTAAAAATAAGAGGTCTGTCATTGGTGACTAGTTGTCACCTATGTGGTGGCAGGGAGAGACAAACATGTACTGACTGAACATGAAGATGAAGGTGGTGGATTCAGTCCAGTTTGACAGCCCACTTTTCTTACTTACCAGTAACTATGTAAATGAGAAAACGCAGTTGCACAATCACATTTTATTTTCACACTCATTTTTGGGTGATTTTATTCCATTTTGTTGATATTATTACAATTCAGTGACCACAGCATTATTGGTAATCCTCAGTATGAATGCAAGCATGTTTCTAAGACTGTGTTATTTATTGGTCAGCAGCCCATTAGCAAGAGTTACATAGGACCGGGATCCCTGGATAACACTAATACCGAAGAAGATGGCGCAGAGGCAATTTGGAGCCACAGGAGTTTAACAGCTCCTCGTGGTAGACAAGGCTGCCGAGGTCTGCGCTGTGAGCAATAACCTCAGGCTCCGCATGGAAGCAGCTAAATTACTTCCAGACCCAAAGCAGTCCTGTAAGTATCATGGACACTTCTGTACAACACTCCTTCAGTAAGTGATGTGGACTGAACCCAAACCATCTGTGCATAACCAGCGTAGACTATGCATCTATGGCATAGTTAGTCCACGACCAAGACAAATCCACCATGGGTAATTAACATTTTCTGAGTACTTAGAAAGAAGTTAAAAACCCATTAGGTGTACAAAATGCAAGTGCCTGAAATTTAAGAAATGACAGAATTAAGATTCCTGTAGAAAACTTCGTTCAGCACACTTTGCGCACAAGCTTAACTACGTCAAAATCAATTTCAAGTAACATTATTCCTGAGCTTTGGAGTACTACTTTATTCAAAGCAAGTGCTGGAAAATACTGTCTAAAAAGCACTTTCTCAGTGTGTGGTCCTTGGAATTTTTTAGTGCAAACCTCCTGTGAAGACAGAGTATTTCATTTCCTGCAGGGTTTTCTATTATGTTCATTGATACACTGAGTGCTTCACAGGTCTAAATACATTTTCTGCATAGCACACCAATGAGATAAAGAAACAATCCTGTTCTGTTCTGCAGAGAAGTTGAGGCTTCCACTAGCTCGACGTCACATCTAAGACACCTGACAATCTGATCTTTGAGAATACCTTTTGATATAATTGTACTTCAAGTATCCACAGAAGAGCTGCAACTGAGTTTAGGTTCAGGTCTGTGCAGTATGGTAGCCCCCCAGAAAACAACAAACATTCGTGAACAGGGAACATAATACTTTCTTAAAATGAGTAACACCACCATCCTTTTTCCCCCCTGAACTTTGAGGACTGGCAGCCTTATTTCCAGTGGAGGTGGGGCTGTGGGTGTTAAAAAAAATCCCACATCATGCCCAACTGGAATGAAATGGCTAGATTCATACCACTTTTTTTTTGCCATTTAACGGAATCAATATTTCCCTTATTAACTGTTTACACACCCTAAAGCAAAACAACAAACAAATCTACAAACCATCTCTGGTTTATAATAGAAGTTCCATTGGTTCACCAGACATGATCTAAAAGGTTCAGGCCATCATTGCAACAATACCTGGAGTTCAAAGAAGCAAGAGTTATTTCAGATGGACAATATTTCGAGTCGATACATCCAGAGGCACTTCACAGATCAAAGAGTTTTCCTATCCCCAAGCCACTTCCTATGTTCACAAAAACCACCCATCAACTATCACACATGCCTTTGTCATCCTCTGATCTATTTTCCATTTTTGGGACAACTCCCCTTTATCCCTTTTTCCTCAATAGCAGCACTTGATATGTCACCAAACTCCAAAACTTTCTCCTCATCCTACCAAACTCTTTGAGAATGAAGATCATCCTCCGGTTCTTCACACCAAACTCTGAACAAGGGAAGATTATGAGATGCGGAGACACAACTGACGTCTAACCTGCTCCAGACCACTACTTCTCCAGGCTGCTGCTCCTGTAGCCTCCCGGGTGCCCTGGAAGGGCATCTTTCGCTCCAAGCATCTGTTCAACAAACATCTCAGCTTTTTTGGGGGCTGGTATCCTTACATCTGAGAGAATGCTGCAAGCAGCAATTACCAACCCTGTGATCATCACTGCCATCCAGAACAATTTCTGCTCGTAAAATGAAGGGTTGTAAAACAAAATGGGGTAAATTATTTATTTGTGCCCACATAAAACTAAACTCTAAAGTGGGTGTATGCTGTCTTCAGTGGAAAGAGTTCTTCCTCTTCACAAAATGACTACTACAATCTCTAGGGCTGTTAATTTTGTTTCATAGTTGTAACTGGGAATTAATTATCCCTAATTTCAACCTTTCTGATCACTGAAGGCAGAAGGGAGTCTTTCACTTTTCATACAGTACAGATAATGGAAATGTTAAAAATTAAATAAAGTATCGGAGCTGCTTTATTGCTGAAGAAAATAAAGTGGAACTGAAATACACTCATTTTGATTCACTGCTCGATCAAAATAAATTTTTGCTAGTGCAAAGTGCAAAAGCAACAGAAAAGCCTGAAAGGCAGTAATTCACATTTTGTGGTCCAACAGCAGAAAAAATAAATGTAAACAACAGTTATCAGTTAAAAAACGACATCTACTAGCTACTGTGTAAAAAAATATCAGAGCCTTACAAAATCAACATTGCAGTACTATCGCTGATTTAAACCTGTAAAAAATTGTTTCACAACCATTGCATAATAAATGTTAATAAACTGTTCTACATCTTTCCAAGAAAGTGTTGAGACTCCAAAATACATCTCTGTGTGAACCTCTGAAAGCTCCATTTTTGCATATCAACTTGTGAGAGAGCTTCTAACTTGGTTACATAAATAAGTTGCCTAAAATGCATCCAATCCAAGTGACTCTACAAAAAGAAATAAAATATGAAGTGGTGAGAGAAAGAATCAACATTGCTGGTACAAGCATTAAAAAAATAAAGTCTATTCTTTCCCGCCTTCCTTAATCTCATTTCAAGTTTAACATACAGAAAGGCTCACAGCCAGGATGCTTATCCAAACTACATAAATCTCTAGACAAATTCTCCAGACTATGCAGCTCTGTCCCCACAAAACCTTCCAATTCTTCCTAATGCTGCTTTTCAGCAGGAAAGACAGTGGAGAGCTATCTTTTCCTACCAAATCTTTGCTCAATCTTTTCCTACCACATCTTCCTTTAGAAGACTGACTCTCCATCCATGCAACGTGTTTATTAAATGAAACGGGAATGGAAATCAGCCCCTAGACCTGCAATGAACCCTACGGCAACAAGGTACCCCACACTGCTGGTGCGGCCACCTCTGAGAAAGACCAAATTAATTCCCTTCCCGAATTCCTGAGCGGGGTCAGAGGGAGGGAACGGCATTTACCACCATGCAACCTAGTTCAGGCAGCTGGTCCAGCTTATAATGTAAACATGGTAACACCTTGGGAAGGTCACTCAGAGGAATGGTAGCATTAGCAAAGCAATTAATTTGGGATTGATCACATACATACTGCCCTTTTGCTTTACTTTCCTCCCTTCCTTCTCCCACCTTATAGAACAAAACACAAAGAAGAGTTTTTATCTGCTCTCTGAACAGAAATTTTCAGAAGGTGAGACATGGCATTTTCTTGAACACCAAGAATGTCTTCTTTTTTGGGACGATTTCCAGCATGATATTTTATTTATCTCTTG
Organism: Limosa lapponica baueri; assembly: GCA_002844005.1. Classification (NCBI taxonomy): domain Eukaryota; kingdom Metazoa; phylum Chordata; class Aves; order Charadriiformes; family Scolopacidae; genus Limosa; species Limosa lapponica. The sequence continues at coordinate 502,611 of KZ505715.1, forward strand.
CCAAAAGAAACACTTTATAGTTTTCTCATTTGTCAAAGAGCTTTAAGAACATGCTTGAAGGAAATGATCCAACTAACAAAACAAGCAAAACCTTTCCATGCACTTCACACTCTCCACGAAAAGCGGCCGTTTCATGGAAACAGCACCTATAATGCTTTTTCACTTGAGGTGTGCTTACCAACTCCTTAAAAATCCTTATTCATAAATGCACATGGAAAAGTTGCAGATCCTCTACAACCTTGTATCTTCTGACCACTAAAAAGTGAAATTCAAGGGGGGAAAAAAAAAGACATATTTAAACTCATGAGATTCAGTGGTCACCTTTCCCTTCTTTGAGGGTTTAATTACATGACATTTCATAAAGCTGGAGAGTAAAATGTAAAACAGAGACATATCAAGGTATCAGAGTCCCAGGTGGATTTCCAAGGTCACACTGAGCTTGCCTGCCCTCAGAGCCCTGGACAACTACAAAGCTGAAATCAGATATTGCTCCATTTACCTCCTCTGTCTTCTTTCATCACCTTTTTTCTTAAATCTAGACTGCCAACGTTAACAAGCTTTCTGTATACAGCATACGCTGTACACATTCCTCATCTAATTTACATGAAGAATATAGAGTTTATAGAAAGAAGAACTCAAAGGCTAGCTATATTTTATTCTCTGTGTGACGGGCTGTCATGGTGCTTTCCTCTTGCACCTTCTCTACCACGTTTCCTTGCACAATCAGTCACAAACACTCTGGATCTAGCAAGGTCAGTCAAGACCTAGGCAAAGGTCTTGCCTAGGTGCCTTCCAAATAGGATGATATTCTCCTTTTAGTTTTCCAAACGCAGCTACATTAGAGCCTACAATTATGACTAAGCAAATAAATTTCAGAGAGCTAGAAGATTAGAAAATCTCCAAACACAGGCTAAATGCATTATTGCAGTGTAAATTACTTCTTTCACGTCATTTCTACAGTTCAGCACTGTTTTTTTTCTCTTTGCATCCGCCAATAACACATAGTTGGTTTGGGGTATGTTTGTGCACATATTTTTGCTTATACATATAGATCACGTATACAGATGCATATCTGCAGATAAATTTACCTAACTATATATATCCGCATTTACACATCCCTCTCTCAGAATTCAAGTCTTCAGTATCATAAAAAAGCCACATAGCCTCTTCATGATAAATGCTTTCATGTGTGTATAATTAGTTTAAAAAAGGATTGCTGTTTATTTGTACAAGATCTTTCAAATGGAGTTTTCTAAGCCCAGACCTTCACAGTGGTTTCAGAATTCTATTTTTACAACAAAATGCATGCTACGAACAACAGGTGATGTCATCTTGTTTAGTGTCCAAGATGATGTATGTGGAGAGAAAAGTTTATGTTTCACACCACTTTCATCACTGATTCCTCCTAGAATATCATTTTAGTGGCTGCAGAGGGAGAACCCAAAAAGGTCAAGGAAATTTGATTTCTAAACTTAGCCTTTCCCCACCAGTCTAGAAATATTTTCCTCTTTTCTTCTTCCCACTTCAATGAAGTTTATCAAAGTTAAATTTTAGATCACTGTTTATGACAACTTAATAGTATTTAGTGAAAGAACAATGGTTCTGCTGTTTTCATTTTCAGAGTTTCAATGCAATGAGTCTTGATAGCCTGAATTTTGAAGATCAAAATGTCAATCCAGCCAAAGTCACAGCTGATGTTGTCACTCTTACAAAGTAAACAAGAGGAGCTGTCACAAGAAGTTTCTGTAGCCAAATGAAGGAATGTGAAAATGTGAGCAATACCTCTGATTTCTTGCTTTAAATAGGCCTAAAGGATGCATTTTGCCACACAATTTTTTCTGTAAGCAGGAAGAACACAGCTTGCAATGATCTCATAAGAAGCAGAAGGAATGACATACATAATTGAAAAGCAGGAAAACCAAAGAACAAAACAGATACTGGAAATCTGAGTATATCCACTGATAATAGGTACATGCATACAGACAGAGGAGAGACTCTACGGAGCATGTTTAATCCTACTGGCTAAAGTAAACATCTGATTAATAGATTAATCGTTATGGAAACAACAGTGAGCAGAAAACTGAAGTAATGCACATCATCTCCCTGTTCTTGAATTTTTCTGAGTGACTTACAGAACAGGTACAACAAGCCATAAAGGCAATGTCAAAAGTGTAAACAATATGAGTCTACTGCTTCCTAATACGTTGAAGTACCTTCTCATTAAGCTTTATTGTCAGGAGAGAGAATTATAGTAGCAGAGCTATACAGACAGCCTAATTTACCTAATTATGGCAGCGTCTGTAATATAGCAGAAAACAGATTTCCTGCTGAAGAGGGACAGGCCTTTCCTCTGGACAACTTCCAGCAGTTATTAGCTTATGACAACTTCTCCTCCTGACCTTCAGACACGTAAAGGAAGTAGATTCTTCCACAGAAAGTCACAGCCAGGATCCTAAATTACCTCTTCCCTTCCATGAGACAGAAGCTTCACTGATTAAGGACACAAATTAACTAGAACACCAGAAGGGGCAATCATTACAATAACCTTGTCAAAGTACATGCAAATAAATTTCACTGGCAAGATTGACAAAAAGGGCACTGTCACACCTTCATAGGCCTGGTAAAGATGTCCTAGTGTTTTCAGGTCAAGACCATTATGAAAAATCACAATTTATTTATATTAATTTAAGAAAACCGCTTTATAAAGACCAGCCCTCTTCTACTTGTTTTACTAACGAAAGGGACAACAATCTAGTTAATTAAGACTAGTTTTCACTTAAGTACTCCAGATGCCACTTGAATCCATTGTTAATCTCCCAAGATGAGATATCAAGTGATGATTGCTTGTTGCAATCTACGTGATTAATTAGCACTCAGTGCTGGAAATCGGGATTTCATGCATGTGACCTGTCTCACTGGAAGTAGGAGGCCTGGCAGAATCGAGGGTGACCTGAATACAGCACTAATAAACACAATTTTTCCCTTCAAGGCAATTTAATTTTGGGCTTTATTTTTTTATGTGCAAACCAAAAGGAAAGTCTGAAGAAGAGAGTCAGCTGCCATTTTTATAAGTCACCTTGTGCTTAAGGGAGAAAAAGATTGTTGAATAACAGCTTTAGTTTGAGACCTAAAATACAATCGTTCTGACACAAAGAACAGCTGTCATCCACGTAACCTTGGAGAAATATTCCATAACTCTCCAGCCAGTACAGCACTCATGGCACCATGCTCCGAAACTAAAATGCTCTGAAACTAAAACGCACTAAAACGGAAAAGGCAGGAGCTGATGGACCCTCCACTGTATTAGCAATTTCCATGAGACAACAAAACCTCTGATTCCCAGGAGGCGAACCGAGCACAGGTGGAACCTGTCTGAAAGAACGGGATGGGTTAAGCATGGTAATCAGGATGGCAGGAAGGGAATTACATTTGCCTTCTTTCCCAGCCAACATCTGGAATGTGTTAGATTGACTCACTCTTCTTATCTTCTTGAATTTTGTATCTCAAACACCTGAGTAAAACTGGATTCAAAGAAAGGGTGTGAATTTTCCATTGTATTCAGCAATGAGATTCCATTCAAATACCATGGATCCTGGATATATTATATAGAAAAGAGTTAAAGTGCAAATAAAATGGATCTTCACTGTAATCTGTGTCTCATAACAAACACTAATAAGTTTTGGACTGTTACATTTTATTCTGATACAGGAAAGCAATCCTGCAACAACCTTAATCCTGCTTCATATACGAGTACTTAGAAAAAGGTATATTTATTCCTGTGGATATCCACCCCACCCTCTCTCTGACACACTCTAACACAAATATTATTCCTATTATGCATTGTGCCATTATTTTGAGAGCGTTTACATTTTCTTTGGCATCCTTTAGAGGAATTCCACCCTTCATTCCCAATACTTGTCTCTTTAGGTATCAGCTGGCTTTAGGTACCTAAGTAATTATCTGGCTAGTCTCCTAAAGTAAATTAATAAAAACTGGGCTTTGCTCTGCAGGACTCTCTTGAGAAGTCTGTCCCTATCAATTATGAAGAGGCCCTAAGGAAATTAGCTGCTTCATTTAGCTGAGTTAGGGGTGTAATGTTGAATAGTGTGAATACTTCATCTCTCCTCCTTTTTTCCACAAAAAGACAAGAAAAACATTACCTTCGATTTTCTCCCATCTTCCCTTTCTCTATTCAGTCTCTAATAGCACCACTGGCATATGAGAAATAATTGAAGAAACACAGTGATAAGCGCATACACCCATAGTATGAGCATTTCCCTAAGGCCGCAGACTAGTGGGGTAGTCAAACAGCCTGTTGCTTCCCTGTGATAAAAAAGTCAGGTTGGTTCAGATTGTTGCAACAAAACGATAAGGCAAGGCTGAAAGGGTGGTAGTTATTATTGGAGGCATGTTCAAGCAGTAGCAACCACCTGCTGCTCCCCTCCATCTCTTTTGGAGCAGCAGCAAACAGAGCTCTCCAGGTCACTTCCCAGCTCTCTCCAGCTCAGCCTTCCCCAGCAGAAAGGGCACTGATCCCTCCAGCATCATCATCCAATCCCAATCACAATGGGGAGAAGCCTCACGTCTTCTCCATGCATGCTCAAGAAAACACCATGAGTATGTAATTGTGCCCACAAACTGAAAAAAAAATATTTTAAAATAGTAAATATAATAGCACAAGATTTTATGGGTGGTCATATTGAAACAGCTGGAGTCAAAAATGCCTTGTGTAAGGTCAACCCACAGGCCAGTAACAGCAAGAAAAAAACAAAGTTGTTTCAGCCCAGTCACTCGAGTAAGAATTTCACTTGCACTTTGAAAAAGCCAACGCCATCACTGGAAGACGGTGGCCCTCTCCTGCTCAAGGGAGCTGCCTACCCTTGTGCTGCTGCAGCTGTTTATACACACCCATGAATAATGGGACTGAGAAATGAAAGAAGTCCAACTGACCCACTAAAACCAGATAACCAGTGAATTTATCCCAGACCAGCTCCACATTCCAGACCAATGGAGTGGATGTCGGGGGATATGGAAAAAAAAACAGCAATAGTGCAGGAGGACAGGGAGGCACTGGCATTTTGTTGTGCTTTCTTGGATTGGAAAGTAATGTTTTCTCTAACTTCTTCCAGCAAGAATAAAGGCAGCAGAAGCTATCTTTTCACTGACATACATACATAATAGCCTACACTGTTGCAAAGTGATGCCTGTTATAGCGGGAATATTGCTTTGTAAAAGCAAAGCTATCTTTACAATTTTGATTTGCTGGATCTTATCTCCTGGCAGTAATGGTGGTGTAAAGAAGATGTGAATCATCAAGAAGAAATTAAAAAATGAAATTTTCTTTTCTTTGACTGAAAGCTCCCTGAATTTCACTTGACAGGAAAAATAAGACAAAAGAGAAATAATTTCCAAAAATATAGCATGTTCTTCATTAGCAGCAAGAAGAACATAGATTTAAAATTCTTTCAAGTTATTAAAGCATAAAAAAAATCAATGTGGTTATTGTTGGGAACACAACAGTTAGGGGAAGAGAAGAAATGCCAAAAAAAAAAAAAAATCACTGTACTTAGAGAAACCACAGTCCTATGTAATGTATATGAAGTATACAGTAAGACATCTACTGGCATTTCATGATGTACAGTAATGTGTTTGTGGTTCTTAGAGGATAACCCAGCAATCAGATGTTTTAATCTCAAGACTTTTTTTTTAACTTATAAATAAGCATGAAAGAGTATTATTGAAAAATGAGCTCTTCAGCTAAAGCAGTACTGCCTTACTCTGATCATTTTAAATGAACTTTTACAAAGATTTCAGCACATTTACATAAAAAAGCTCTTGTGTTTCAAGGGAATTATCACAGTGCCTTTGAAATGAAAAATGGCCAGTAAATGTCAATACAACCATGTAGAAAAAACAAATATTACTTTTTCTCTATTAACATAATTTTCAGGATTATTGTGTTTTTGTTTGCTTGAACATTACAAGTGATAGGCAAATAACTATGAAAGGGACTCCTATGTTTTCTATTATTTAAGAGTTCTGGATCCGATTTGTGTGTTTCACACCCATATCAAGATTTAACTCCTATTTGTGTCAGTAGGATAAACAAAAGTGCAATCAAGGCCATCATATATTAACCTAGTTTGCAAAAAAACTTTGCAAATTCCATGTTGGTAAGAACCATCCTGGTTTACAATATTTGAAGACAGAATTGTGCCTGCTGGGTCATGATGCACACACATCACGCCTGTAGGCAGGAGCAGCTGCTCTTCCAAGGGACATTAACATTCAGAAGGAACAGTGTTTCCATCACCTGATAAGGAGCAGTTCCACAGCAATCTGTTTATGTTTTAATTAAAGCCTCAGGTCTGGAGCCATATCATTAGCTGAGAATCTCCTCCAAGCTGCAGAGTAAAACTTTAAAATATTATACCTTTTATGTGCAGAAATCAGTCTGCAAATACAAAGAATTCAGTATGTTTTATTTCTAATAACTCAATGTTATTTAAGCTTGTCTTACAACTTCAGAGCGTTGGTGTTAACCATACTCTCCCTCGCTTTTGCTGGGAAAAAAAAGGAAAACCAGCAACCTATCTATAAAATAAGTTTCCCAGGAACAGACTTCCACCTTAATTCATACACATGTTCAAAGGCCAAGATCATCATTGTCATGCCCCTCCATAGGGTTGGGCAGAAATAACATTTTCAGGCACCCTGCCAGAGCCCACACGCTGATTACAATGCTGAAGCTGTGCTCAAGTATGGATCACTTCCCCTGGATCCACTATGATTTGGTACATGGCTCTTCACTACGTCACGCACAAAGGGCAGAGCAGCCACAACACTCCTCTGATTCCCTAACAATTACAAGTGCAGCACGAGGAAAGAACCCATAAATCAAGGACAGAACATGCGTAGCCTTATTCACACTGACCATATGCCAAGAAATCACAGATTCTTGAAAGTAACCATTAGTTCTTCTTCAGGTATCTTCAGTACGATTAGCACTGTACATATATCCTTATAATATTATAGGAATAAGAAGCTTCAGTCTCTCAAAAGTTAACAGTGTTCTCTTGACCCAAATATATCACGTTTTTCTTTTTTTCGTACCTGGTCTTGTCTGAGGCAAGCAGATGATGTTGACTGCCATTAGTGAAATATTTTAGGATAGAAAACAACCAACCAACTTATTTTTTTGCCACAACCTCTGCAAGGGCACTTGAGGAAAAGGCTGCTTAAGATCACAGCATTGCTGTGTTCAAATGAAGTGTCGTATAAAGAGTACAGGCCGTGCCTTCCTGGAATTCACTCTACACAAAAAGGCACTGAAAAGGGGTTTTTCGGCACCAAGTGGGAAACATCTGCAGTGCTTTCTCAAAGTGTCAGGTAGGAATGGTTTTCTTTATCTATCAGACAGCATTTTAAGGGCCTAGAATACCTCTGGACCAAACACTCCCAACATGGGAGGACTGAATCTGAAGCGCCTGTGAGAACAGTTTAGGAGGGTTTATCTATTTTACATGCAGTTAATAATTGCTGACTTGGCACCAACTGTGCAGGCTTACTACAACCTTTCCAACAACCTTGTTGAGCTCCAAGCCCTGTGCAGACTGTCACTGAGCCGCCCCTGTCCATGGTACTCGGCCAACCAGCCCTGAGGCCACCACGGGCCACCACGTGCACCAACTTTGGCTCTAGGTGGCACATCCAACACACAGCTGTTACGTCAGATTTGGAAGGACATGCACTATAGTTCTGTTGGCCAAAAGCTGGCTTTGCTGGCATGGATTAAGTGCATGGGATTCTTGCTTGCTGTCCTGATTTTGGAAAGCTCAAGTCTCTCTACTCATATCTTTGTTGAACTGAGGCAATAAGGCTACAACCCCTCGAAATGACAATTCTGCTACTCATGAATGCTGCCATGGAAATCGATGATACTCAGCCTTTGAAAATACAGGGCTCTTAGGTGCCATTCAGTCCCAATGGAATCAAGTACAGAACATGAGTCTTTTTCCTCCTGAGTCCTGTGGGACTCCTGTCCTGACTAGCCTGGCAGTCCCAAGCATGCCTGCATGGTTATATGCAGGAAGTCATAGAAGTTCCAGTAGTCTGAGTTTACAAGTTATTCAAATGTCCTTCCCAATTTCTTCTTTTAGAATCTGCATGGCTGAAAGGTATATATTACACAGAGGTTGATGTTTGTATAGTACGTGTCCTGTGGGTATAAAACTACAAAGCTAGCTCCTAATCTTACGTTCTTTCATGTATTCCATTTCATGCTTGTCTACAGAGGAAAGGTATATTCACAGTATTTTCGGACTGTGAATCCGATAACTGTGAATCACAATAACTTCGGACACCAAATACAAGTTCCCAGTCGTCCTGAGATGCCACTAAAATAAGACAGAAAGTCTTGCTCTTTTACTAGATGATACATAATGCTCCCACTGCTGCCCACCAAGGAAGGACATGGCACTCAAAGTCAGAGCAGGCAGCTTGAGAGGGGTTTTTTTTGGTTCTTTTTTTGTTTTGTTGGTTTTGGGTTTTGGCTTTTGGGTTTTTGTTTGTTTTGTTACTCAGATGGTGTGGGAGAGAATTCTGATCTGAACACTGAAGGAAACAAAATTTAAACCCAGAGAGGTTCGAAGAAATGAAAGAGTTAAGGGAGGAACTCTGACAGAAAGTCTGATGAGCATCTGAGAATTATGAAAAGAGATGAAATGACTGGGATAAATGAGGGAAATAATGGGAAAGACTAAAAGCTATTTGGCTGGAGGGAACACAGGGGTTAGGACTGGTGTGAGCAATGTTGAGGAAAGAAATGGGTAAGAGATGAGAGACCGAAGCTGTGACTACATTCTTGATAGTGGTACTGCAACACTCTTCCTTTTCTGTTTGTCTCCAACCAAACTCAGGGTTTTGCTGGCACAGGGGTTTGCATCCCACCACAGAGAACCAGAATGGGTAATTCAACAGCACTAAAAAAAATATCCAAAACAACAGCAAAATATCCACCTTTTCTTCCCACCCAAAATATCCACCTTTTCATCCTATCATTTTTCAGATGAACACATTCCTCTGTCAAGTTCATTACACCATCACACAAACATAGCTGTAGTGCCAGAACCCAGGACAGATAGTGCAGAAATGGGAATAGGTGATGGAAGGAAAAGATGCTTAAGCCAGGTTAAAGTGTTAAAGAAATGAATGTGAAAGAGTTGATGAACATTGATGAATGGATTGATGAAGTAAATGACCCGATAAACTGATGAAGGTTAAAGGAAGTTGATGAGCAAAGGGGAAAATGTATAGACAGATAGAGAAAGCAAGCTAGGACAGGCTGGGTGAGAGTCTAAATGGGAAAAGAAGCCCTAAGAGTAAAGATTAAAAAGGCATAAACAGAAAATACCATATCAAGTATGAAAACCAGCCCAAGGACAAGCCCAAAATCAGACTTAAGCTTACTGAATCTTTCTGAATTCAGAATATGTCTGGTTTTAAGTGCCTCATTTCCTTATCTGCAACACAAAGACAATGCTGCCCTTTCAGCTCTTGGATAACATTTAGTGACAAACCAAAGAAAAACCCATGAGGAAAACAAACGTAACCGAGTTTGCATAGCATAAAATAAATCCCAAAGCCTTGGGAAGCACTGATGATAAGACAAGCTATTTAAAAAGTGTTCCTTAAGTGCACAGGTGTGATGGTGCTCATGGATTGAAGCAGAGCAGCTGTGGAAAAAGCTGTACCACTGTGCGATCAAAGACTGGATCAGCTTCCACACAAAGGGGCACGCATGCCTGCAAAGTAAGATCACACAGCTATTTCTTAATTTTCAAGAGTTTCATTAATCAACCTTAACAGTATTCTTAGTGCATTTGTCTATCATCATCTTAGAGAACAAAAGAAACCTTTATCAAAAGCACATATAAAAGAATATTCTTAACAACCAATATACCTAGTTAATAAATGCTACAATCAATGTTTCCACCATAGATATTAACCTAAATACTAAAAGCAAGCTTATGGTTACCCACTACTGAATTTTGAGAAGTTGGGAACCATGTCTCAATGTTGCTGCTTTTAAAAGCAAAATTTTGGCCCACCGTCATGCCCGGGTAAGAAAAGTGTCTGAGCAGTTTCTCATCGAGACCGCTCTCTGCACGCAGGGTCAGGCTACCAAGATTCAGAGCACCCAGGGTGAAAGTCTGCAGACAGGGACCCTTGTTATTCCAGGTACTTGAAGCTTGTCAGGAGTAAGTGCTATGCAACTGTGCTGTAGCCAGAGCCAATTCGGGGTGTAACTTTAAAAACAACAGAGCTCTTTTTGAAGCAGGGATTTGGAGTACAAAATTAGGAAATCAGGGCGTCAGGGGACGGGGACAGAGACCGGAGAGACAGGGATGAAGGAAGTTGATATCCTCGTCTAGGCAGGTGATAACATATAGCAGGAGGGAGGTTAAGTAGGAGGAAACAGGATGTTGCCCAGTATTGGCAGAAGTCTTTAAGACCGCACCTGTTATTAAAATAAACCCACTTAAAACACACTATAGATATACTAAATCCTGAGTAGCACTTCATATTAAAGTCAATACACTGTAACAGCAGAACCATCTGACAGCACTCCTGGGAAACAGCAGTATTTTTAATGTTTCAGGGAACTGTGAAATGTCAAAAGAAAAAACAGTAAACTCTGCAACTCTTAGGATCTGCCCTTAAACAGTAATCTTCCCTGTGGGATGTTAACACTCCTTGGCTTCCCGGCAGCAGGGAGACCTTTCTTTATGGAGAATCTCTCAGTAGCTCACATACTATTTTCCTTCCTTTAATGTGTCCTTTCAGGACTGATACAATGTGGGGCCACTCTGGTGCAAACCTTATAATCTCTTTCACCCAGAGATTTTTGTATTACTGAGCAAATTCACTTTAAATACATTGCCCCACTCCTTTAACCTACTCATTGCTTTTTGGAAACACCAATCTGTGGCACTGAAACGTTCCAGCCTTGGTCTTAAATTCACAGCCCTGTGGTCCTCCCCACTCCCGTACAGCCTGAATACCCCCTCCCTTTTTTCTTTAATCACTTTCGTCACCCCCAGGAGTGTGTGTGGGAAAAACTAAAGTACTTATAAGGTTGGAAAAGAGAAGAAGATTTGTTTTCTTGCTGTCAACAAATTGAAAGAGGCAAAGGAAAAAAGTGACTTATTTTGCACAGCACTTAAGCCAGTAAACACTCCTCACTAAAATCTCTGGGAAGAAACTTCAAAGTGAGTGATAAATTATTGAAAACCCCATCCTAAACAACAGAGGTACAGTATTTCTAGCAGTTAGTGCAAGCTCTGGTATGGCTAGGGGGCAGGAGGTGGGCACAGCCTCCTCTCCTGGCTTGACAGCACCAGCTTTAGCATCAGGAATTTAAATGGAAAAAAACCAAAAAAGGCCTCACACACTGAAAGCAGGAAAAACTCCTTTTCTGGAACTATGGTGAGAAAGAAATCATGTTACAATTAATAACTTCACGGTTTATCAATCCCCACTTCTTGTAAAACTTGGAGGAATGGGATAAACCTGTGCTGCCCCCCAACTAGCAGGCAGAGACCCCCAACCATAACTCTTCTCCCTCTGGCTTGCAGAGGGAAGACACAATAACCTCTCTGCTTTTCCACAGCATCTTGGCTTTGCTGCCTCTCCAGGTCTGCTCAGCCCCTGCCTGCGCACCCACAGACAACCTTCACATACGTGTGGGCAGTAGGAGGATGCCAGCCCACGTTCTCTCCTCTTCACTCCAATGCCACCATCAGTGACTCAAGTCCTGCATACAGGAGGTGGTGGTGGAGGGAGGAGAGGAGAAGGGTGGTAGGTAGCACTGACAGCTGGCAAATTGGTCCTTATACTTCATTAAAAGGCACCAAAAAGAATTTCCATCTTTTCTCATTCAACCTGTGTACACATGCAGCTCTGAGCTACTTCTGCCTTCCCAAGGGGCACGTGCTACTCCTCCCGTGCTCCTCAGGGCTATGCAGAAGAACAGGCAAGCACAAACCCTCCACAGCAGCAAACAGAAACATTAATATTCCCATATGCTCACTAGGATTATCCCTCACTGTCATCAGCCTGTGAATACTGTACAGTTTTTCTTAGACACATATGTATGAACACAGCATTTATGATAGGCTAATAATTAATACTGTGCTAATACATGCAAGTCTTATGGCTTAGCTTTTACATTCTTGAATCGTCCATGTTTTTTTAATACTCTGATGCAGTAGCAATCAGAGGCTCAGAGCAGGTCACTGCCTCATAGTAATGAAAATAAGTATTTTAAGAGTTTACAGTCCACTGCTCCCATTTTCTTATTGCACTTATGAGGACATGATCGATAGAAATGTATACACATGCACATTTGCAAAAAATCCAGACCGACAGGGCTAAGATGTAGCTTAAAAGAAATCAGACATATCTGGATATGGAAATTTACTCTAAAGACATTTGAAGAATCTCACTTTTGACACGTCCTTATGTCACACAATAATCACCTTCATGGAATAACAGTCAGCACTTTCTAATTATGCTCCACATTTGACCCTATTCCCCCCTCTCCTCTGTTAAAGTCTTTAATTTTCCCTGCCTCTGTATCAGGATAGAACACTCTGTGTGGCACCGTCACAAATAGCTGTGGAAGCATCTAATTTTGAAACAGTAACAATCAAATACTATTTCCCAACTGTATTTTACTATGTTTCATGTGTGCATTTTCAGTACAGGTAATTCATGGTGAAATCCCCAGCAGCCATGTACTTTGTGTAAACGTTCATGTCTCTGCCAGCTTATGAATGTCTTTATTTTGCACACATTTTCTCCTTCTCTAATGAATCAGGTTTTGGATACTTTCAGGCTAAAAGATTACTACAAAAAGGCAGAAATACCCTGTAATATCCTCCTACCAGTTGGAATAGGTACATTGTTTTCAAGGCTTGTTCATGAAGTTTGAGTAGTTAAATCATATAACATCCACAATGGCTTTAAAGGCCCCTGGGACTACTTCCCAAGTACTTATTCTTTGCTTAGTAGTTAAGGATGTGCACTTTTCATGGTTCAGTTCCTCGTTTTACATGGGGTCTGCATAGCCTGAGGTGTCACATTTCATGGGAATTTCATAAAGCATAAAAAAAAATTTACACAAAACCTGAAGATTCATTTTCATGGAGACAGAAAGCAACCCAAAGCCTCCCAGCCTCTGTCAGCTTTCAAAACAAGGGAAATCCATAATTTTATGGTGGTGTTATTGCTGAATTCCACATAGACCATGAGAACCCTATATCCTCCTCAAGAGCAGTTCCAACATGAAAGGCCATTTCACATAACACACAGAGCAAGGAACAGCTCCGTTTATTTGTAGATGTGTAAATTACTATAGGGTGGTTAAACTTTTGAACTCTAATTTGCTTCAGTGCCAATTCCCATCCCAGACTGGGAGGACTTGTACTGTATGCTGTGTGTGAGGACCATCTGGCTCTGCTTCCAGATGGATCACGGATCAGAATCACATCCAGGGAGAAGGAGGAGGAGGGGAAAGGAGAGGGCAGCACTCGCTCCACAAACTAAGTGAATGCTTAAGGTTGCGTTTGGTAGGAAACTCTATGTAATGCATGCATAGATTGAGTGTAATAAATATAATTTTAAAATATGCAGATGAGAAATGGAGAAAGGAAACACTGAAAGCATAGACAGAAAAGCACAGAGGATGTTTTCTCTCTTTTTAAACTGCATTTCCAAGGTCAAGCTCTCCCAACCACCCTTGCATGAGCAAACAAATGCATTTAGTCTTAAAGAGATATTTGCAGAAGTGAAAGAGGATTCAGCTACCAAGTCAAGGAGGTCTAGTGTTTATATTATTAACCAAGGACATAGCATGATGTGCCCTCTTTTCTGGTACAATGAAAAGCATTGTTTCTAATTTTATTTAATTTTTAATTAATTTATTTAATTCTAATTTTATTTCTAATTAAAACAATAATTTATCATTGTTTCTAATCTAAAGAGTCCGTGAACCAGGATGCCAAATCTATTAATATTTTTTCATTCCATGGCTTTTCACAACACAAAAAGAGGCACATCTTGAGGTTTCTGCACACATGTAGCAAGAAAAGGCCCTGAGCCATCAGGTATAGGTCTGATTTTTCTGAGCCTGTTACTTTTGATATGAACTAGAACAAATGGCACCTACAAAGCTCACTGACGGGAAGCTGGCAGCATAACTCATTTCACAAAGGGAGATGGCATGGCTGCATCACAGTGATGCCAAACCCAAGCTCAGCAGTGCTGCTGATTAACAGGTCTTATTAGCACAGGCACACTAATTTGCTAACACAGCCTTGATTTGTTTGGTTTGGTGGGTTTTGTTTTGGGTTTTTTTGGTGGTGGTGGTGGGGAAACTAGGTTGTATCTCCATGTGGACATGGCCCACACTATGTGGGCATAACAGCTTCCAAGTGGAGTTGCCATCTGTAGGTGTGGTTTCCTGGGACTGTGGTCTGACGTCCAGCATAAAATGAATGACATGAATGTTCAAATCCCCACAGGACCAGTGTTCAACTCTGATATGCTTTCTGATGGACTCAGCAGAAAGATCAAAGAACTGAATTTACAGGGAGACTGAGCCAGCAAGTCCCTCTCAGAAGCAATACTCCTAAGTAATCAAGCTTTAGGCACTTCATTTCTCTTTAAAGCACAGGTTCTTACCACAGCTACTGTGAGATCAACTGCAAAGTTTACATAATTTTAAAGGACTACACATAAGAAGTCAACTTGAATATGTAGAGATATGTGCAAGGACTTCACAGTCACATATGGACAGCTGCACACTGAAGGTTAAGATTAAAAAGTCAGGAAAATTTTCGTACTTGGCTCCAGGAAAAGAAAGAAATGCAAAGGTATGCCTAATCGTGCACCGTCTGCTCCTATTTAATTGAGGCTGGGATACTTTTCTACAGCTGGAAAACTTTAAACAGTTCTCCAGCTCACACAGAAACAGGAATAACACAAAGGTATGCGTGATACACAGTATTAGCTCCATAGCTCCATTTTCACTACTAAACTTACATTACTAGCATCTGTTTTACTGCTGCAGTACCAACCCAGCAAGACACTTCTACTTAGTATAGACATAGCCTCTCACAGACCTTATTTCTAGTCTTTTGATATTTACATAAACCCTGCTGATGATACAATGCCTCACATACATTTACCACAGAAGAACGTGCTAAGTGCTTTGTAATACCTAATCTTTACTGCAAAAGGCCAAAGCCACACAATCTATCAGGGTGAGGGAGGAAAATTCATGAGCACTGGAAGCATTTGCGTCCTTGTAATAATGAGGGGTCTTTCTCATAAAAACAGCCAGCCAATTCCTGGAAATGGATCATCCCCCCCATTACAGAGAGCACACTTATAAACCCCAAGTATTCCTAGTAGCAGTTGGCTCGATGCAGAAATGCCACCGGCTTGCTGATAACTTCACGTCTGGCTTTCAGAACGAGAGGGTTATCAGTAGCAGCTTCCACCACTCGCTTCCAACCTCACCCTCAACTTCGACTTCCTCTAGCTCCTTGACATCTTCGGGCACACAGTGTCCCGGTGACAGACAGTAACCATATGATCTTTTACCACTCAGTACTGAGTCATTTCAGGAATTTAATCTGATTTCCCAGAATAAGCAGCACATCCCTTCATTCTAAAGTTGGCATGCAGGTGGGATCGCATGCCTCTGGCTTTATAAATAGGCCTAACCGTCGGTGGCTTTAGTACACATCTGTGATTGAGCCGTTTGCCTGTTGGTTTAGAAAATCTGATCCCCTGCCTGGGCATCCATCGGCAATTCTGACTGACTCTGGGCATGTTTTGATGACTCCGTCAAACAGCTCCACGCTTCCTAATTCCAACAGCAAAATTGTTTTCTGCTTTACAACCAGTAGCTCTTACAGCAATTTCTTTCCAGTTTCTGTCATTGTCAGCTACACTATACTGATTAAATAAAAGCACATGCAAAATGCACGTTTAGAATTACCTTGCTGCAGTAGGAAGCAGAGGTTACTAAAAGGGTAACTATCCAGATGCAGCTACATCCTTTCCCTCCATCTATACCTCTGCAAAGGTTAGCTCCCATTTACTGACTAGAAAGGTGAGAAATCAAAAAGGTCCCCCCATCCTCATGCCCCAGGGTGGGATTGGAAAGTTTCAGGCTCCTCAATTCCCACTTCTGTACTTTGGGAAGTCGCTGCTCCTCTTGGGAACTTGTTCATCACTGGCAGTTCACAATTGTGCAAATTGCAGATATCAAGCTTGAAGGAAATTGTTTTAATGGATCCCTACTTAATTTAAACATATAGCAAAGATCAGAATGTGCCTTGGAGTTATTTTTCACATATGAATTCAGTGGTTTACGATATTTAGTTATTTGTTATTTACATTTTAGGACTTTTCTGGTAAAAGTCCTCCCTGAAATTATTTAAAAATCCTGAAAGGTCTTGAAAACAAGGAGACAAAATAAAATAAGAGCACTGTTATATACTTATTCTACCTGCACAAAGATAAAAGCATGCTTGTACAAATGCAATTCCAAAACAAAATGCTTTTAATATTTCTAAGGAAAAAAAATGTAAGGCATAACAATAAAGCTGCTGTTCTATCAGACTGAAGATGATGTTGACTTTGTGTATGAACCTCTGAACCTTTAATCCTCTTAAATGATGTCATCATCCTCACAGTATGTAAGATCCCTCCCCCAGAACCATTAACTTCATCTTCTGTGCTTGCACCAATATTTGTAGGGACCAACAGGACTTTATCAGAAGTGCAGTGGGCCTGTGAAAGAACAACCCACAGGTTCTACTGCAACCTAGTCTTCTGCCCAGATTATTGAATTAAGTATAGATTATTGAAGTTTTGGCTATAATGTCCCTGGAGGTATTTAAAAGACATGTAGACATGGTGCTCAGGGACATGGTTTAATGGTGGGTTTGGCAGTGTTCTGTTAACAGTTGGACTCAATGTTCTTAAGGGTCTTTTCCAACCTAAATGATTCTATGATTCTATGTATCTTTAATTTTAGATTATAATAACGACTTGGGGGTTTGGGGGAAAGGGGTTAACTTAAAGCACAAATATAGCCTCAAATCATAACTCTAAGGCTCTTTCCAAGCACTTGTTTTCCTTTATTTATTCATCTTAAAAAAAAAACCAAACCACTAAAAATCCAAAACTGCCAAACAAAATTAAAACCATCTCTCATCCTGACTTTAAACTAAAATTCTTATTCTCCATATAAGCACACAGCTCTCACTAAATCAGAGAGCTCCATCCAAAAGCTGAATTTGATTCAAACATGGTCTAGTATGAGCACAGACTGATGTCCTATTTTTTCTCAGCCTCAGTTCTTAGAAATTTTGCTCTGCAACAAGGTCAAGGCCTCTTCCTGCTTGGACTGAACACCTGGCTTGCACTTTCAGACCACAAGAACAAACTCTAGCTTTCATCTATTTATGGACACCCGTAAATACTTATCTGAATCCAGAAGTAGGCAATCAGGGATCCAGGTACCCAAATACACTCTGCCAAAAAGGCTGATGGCCTATTGACAACCTTATCATCGGATGTGAGGGACAGGTGGGACAGAATCTCACCAGGCAGAGCTTCTCACATCATGGTGTAAGAGGACTCACCTCTGAACTCCCATACCTCCCTTATTTAGTATATTTTTAAAACAATTAAGCCTTGGTCTACACAAGCTGCTTTTCTTTCCCACCTTCCCAACAGCACTGGCTAAATTAACAGAAAACATGAAGACTGCCATAATTCTATCAATTACTTAACTAGTCTGTGCTCAGCTGCTGCATTTCATATGTTGCTTTCTCATTCTATGCAAGAAACAGAAGATTTCAAAATTACATGCAAAGCACCTTCAAAATTACAATGATTTATTTTAATCCTCATAAATTGTGAACATTTTAATCTTTCACCCATTTCCATTTTTTTTTTAATATTTAGGTCACACATATAATACAGCAATCTTGTAAGTAGGGCAGAAACATTTAACTTCAGTGCTATGGGTGAAGTTCATCATTCTTATGGATCATTGTCACCAAGGGAAAAAAAAAAAAAAAAAAAAAAAAAAAAAGTAAAAAAAAAAAAAAAAGAAAAAGAAAGAGCCTGCTTCTGGGGGAGGAAATCCCTCAAAACACAGTTTCTTTACGTTTCCACAATAATTAAATGTAATGTCAAAGAGTAAATTTAGGGTGAAGAACTAATAAGTACGGAGGAACAGAATACCTCGAGACAGAAGCCCTGGCTACTGTTGGTTTAGGGCCTATAGGCTATACATGGACAAAAGGGAACACTTCGGGAAAGGTACTGTCAAACAACCCTACTTCAGGGAACCCAAGCAGAAATACAGTCACTCCTTAGCACTAAACAATAAACTGTCTGGATTTTTCAGTACTGTATGTAAAAACCACACTTCTCTTCACTTACCCGTTAATGTAACTAAAACTTTTGTGACTCATATTTAGTCACATTTTTGGCAGCTTGGTCTGGCTTGAACCAAGTCAGAACCGCTAAGTAGAAATTCACAACCAGGAAACATTCGAGTGAAACAACACAGACCTTTGGAAAACAGAAAGCAATATCCTCAAGAAATGACTTGTACCCGGGAACATATTGAACCACCTACATCCCTTACATGTATATGTATTTCCAACTTATTTTCCCTCCTAGGTCCAAAGCTATTTCTTGAAGAATGCAAGCAAACGAGTTCACAAGAGAAACTCGGAAACCACTCAGTCAAGATGATGGGGAACCCCACATGGGTGAGCCCTGGGGGTGGAGGATGCAATGCCAGGCCTAAGGCTGCCATTTACTGTCACAAGCCCTGCAAGCTGGGTTAGGATCACAAGAGGAAAATGGTGAATTACACCAAAGGTGCTGGAGAAATGCAAACAGAACACAGAACTAAGGAAAAATCCCATCCCTTTATGATTCAGGTTAAATGCAGTGGAAATAAGGAGGATATATTCCACTCCAAAAGGATGTGCAGAACAAGGACAGCACAGCAGTAAGGCATAAAAATTCTAGACAAAGATGACTTTTTAAAATTTATTTTTAATCTCCATAGTTTAACACTGATCTTAAAGCTTATGAGACCACCTCAGTGTTAACTGTTATGTATCTCCAGTGAAATTTATTCACCTATTCACCAGTACTTCAGGTTTAGTAATATGCAGCACTGCAATAATACACATGACTGTCACAAAAAAAATCCAACCAATCACTATGGTCTTCCAAAAATAACATACCAGAAAAACACTCTTACATGACGTATTTAATGTTTCTTTTCAGCACCCTTCTCAATGTATTTGGATAAGATTGTCTGGCTACACTTTATTTCCAAGCCTATCTTTATCTCATTGCACACACAGACCTATTTAGAAAGTACATGCTGGCTCCTGGAACTGCAAACCAGTTGACATAATCTCAGAGCTGTTACAAGCTTTGAACTTCCTGAAAGACAATCAAGACCAATTTAGTTTCTGAAATAAACCCCACATCACACAGACGAATCCTATTGCTGTAAAAGATGCTAAGATACACTACCCAGAGAGAAACTTCAGCTTCACGCACCAGCAAAACAGGGGGGAAATATCCCTAAAAGCATCTTCTTAAAATAAGGCTTTTGGCTTTATTACATACTTCTACATGGCTAGGTTTTGTTGTTGTTTTGTTTGTTTGTTTTATATTTATTTTGAACAAGCTGTGAGCACTTGTTAATAATGATGCAACAAGATGACTTTGCAGTTTCTTTTGTATGATGCCGTAGACACTGGCAATAAGGCTTTGTTTTATCATTCATTGAATTCAGTGGGAAAATCTGTAACTTCGGACCATGGACACCAAGCTCTCAGACAGAGCAGAACTAGAGAAGCCACACCAAGAAAGAGACCACTGTGATCTCCCTGAATTGTGCATGCATTAGGCTATATCCTAATAAAACAGACAGATAACATTTCATTCCTGTTTAAAAAAAAAGGGGGGGAAAGAAAAGAAAAATAAAAAACAATCCAGTGCCCTGGACCTTATCAGACACTGGAGCAGCAGAGCTGCAGGGTTATCCAGTGTTTAGATTTTGAGGCCACTCGGATATTCAGGTAGTGTAAACACTTATCAGACTTCCTTAAGTTTTCAATATTTGGCTGCAGAACCCAACTGAAGGGCAAAGATGTCATCCAGCCACACTAGGTCAATGCCGAGGTGATAAAGGAATAAGCCCCCAGGCTGACAGCCAGACTGTCCAATACAGCACCTTTATTTCCCTTCCAGTCTGACTTTTCTGAGAGCATCTACGGCCAGTTTTATCCCAGAAACTTCTTCTTTCAGCTATAAAGAAAGTCTTTTTTGTTCACATGTTTCTGCGTCCTTGTCTAGTTTCATTGTGGTTAACAGTCTTTTGAGTACATAAAAGCTACTATTCAAGTACATTTATATCACTGCACAACTAGTGACATAGAACATAATTCTGTGGTACTGGTTTGGTTTCTTTTATACCCCCAAAAGCTGGTATTTGTGCAGTCTAATCTTCAAGTTCTTTGCATGAATCCACACTTACTATTTGCATCCTTGCTTTCTATAACTTCGCATTTCTGGTTCTTACAAAAATCCTTCTCCTTATTTTGTATTTGTTTTACTACTCAATTTGCAGTTTGAGTTTTGGCAGCTAAATACATCAAAGTGACATTTTTAAAGACAGCTACATACGTCAGTCTAAGAAAATTCAAATGAGCGATCCACCACAACTATGCATTCACTAGCGCTCTCTATTTACTATGATATCATCGAGCAGCAAAGATCCCTTGGTGTGCCCATTCTTCCCTCAGTCAGAAATCCTCAAAATACTGAAGGAACTCTCCAAATTTGTAGCCTGAGTTTCCTGGTTAGATGAAAATTGCACACATTCATTTGGGCCACACCACAGTAAGTCATCTTTCTAATCCACTAACATACCTTTTCTGCATCACCCTCCAAACCCTACCTTTGCCAGTTATCTTTTAAGTGCAAAGAACAGAATGTAAACTTCTGATTACCTGTTTAACTCCAGAATGTCAGGTAGCTAAAAATTGCTACAAGCCAACTGACCTTGAGATATGACCATCTCACTGTTTATTCCATAGCTACTCATCACACTCCAAGAGGTTATTTTGCTCTGTGCCCTTTGACATTTACAATTATCTGGTAAAAGCTTTAGCACGCCATCTTTTTCTTAGAATTACAGATTTTTAGTATAATCTACAAGAAAAGCTGGACAATGGAGAGACTATCAATATCTGAAATTTCCAATTCATCCTGCTCAGCGGTGAATATTAATCCCCCCTTAATTTTCTTGCATAACATGCAAGAATCAGGACCAAACTGAGAAACATGTTCCAAGACACTTAACATGGCAAGTTGCAGCAGACCTGTGAGAGCTTCAGAGAAATAAAAACAACTTTTTTGGATGCTTTTCCTTTACCTCTTAGGATGTAGTTCTGATAATTCTGGTCGGCCTCTGCTCCCACTTTGATTAAGCAAGTCAGACCTTCAGCGACAACAAACTCATGAACCAAGTCCTTGTCATCCTGCCACAAGAGAAAGTAAAAGGTGGGTTAGAATATTTTAAGACAAAGAAACAGGATATATCATAATGTAAAACTACATACATGCCTGCAACATTGACTTTATGTTTCAGGTGATGTAAGCAAGTAGATATGAAAGTTGTTATAAAAGACCAGATGCAGAATTCTGAATTTTAAAATCAGAATTAAATACATCAATGTAAAGCAAGAAAAACCAAGCTTTTACCCTTAAGTCAACTATGGAACATTAAAAACAGTAAAATATGACTTTTGATTTTTTTCATTAAAGGCTTGCACACATTCTTCCTGATACTATAATCTCATTTTATCACACAAACAGACATCCTTAAAGTGTCAGGAGAAACAAGAGGTCATCTCTATGCCTTAGCATAATTCCAGTTTCAGTATTTTAAGTGCACGCAGCAAAATTTTAAAACTGGTGTTTATTGCAACATAATATTATATTCATTATCTTAAAAAAATATTAATTCATTATATTTAGAATGGGAAAGTATAGTGTTGAATATAAGAACACTAGTAGATTATATTCCCACACCGTGATGGAAAACACAGCAAACACAAGAAAAAACACTCCTCGGTATTTTGTGGGAGTTTATACTTCTTAAAGTGACTCACTTTGTTTTCAAGCCTTTACTCGGTGCTGGACAATGACCCCATATCACAGATATACGCGACACCGGGGAGAGGAAGGCTCTGCTGGGCACTACATGCATAATACTATGACAAGGGATTAGAGAGCACCGTATCCAAAGCTTGCCTTCTCCTCTTACAGAAGGCTCATGTAGACAAACAAGAGGCTACTAAAATCTTGATCAAGCAGCATTTAATAAATTAGCCACACAATTTAGGCACAAAACCAATTTAAAATATTAATGGAAGATAACTACTCCGTGGAAAATAATAGTACTGAGCCCTTTGAGTATTTTTAATTTGTTTCCATACACAACAGTGTATTAGATAAAAAATTCAGCTTTACAATGACAGCCCTGAGAAGCCAAGATCCAGACAGTAGATAGTTTTGTTGAGAGTGATTTCTGAATCCACTGCAAACACTTAGAAAACTGCCAAGGGAAATAAAATAATCAAGCGCCTTTTAGTGTGACAATTCATTTACTGTAAATTTCTTTCAGTCTGACAGTTTATTTCTTATGCATTTCCTTCTTTCACCAGAGCTAAATTACATAATTCTTAAAGGCTGACCAAATGGGATATTTAAAATGGTACAGTGATCTAGCAATTCATGAGAAATTTAGAAATTACGAGGAAAAAAAAAATAAATTAATGTTTCAGAAGGTCAAATTTGTTAAAAAAATTTATATATGTATATTGTACATGTCATGTATAGATACACAGATTTATCACATGGTAAAGGTGATTTATCCTTTAAAAACTATATAAAGAGGAAACATACAATCATTCCCCGCATCTTTGCAGAAGTATATAGTAAAACGCCAAAATACGTAAGAAAAAATCCACCACTGTGGCACACTTGAGCTAAAAAAATTATTTATTTCTTCTTCTTAATGTTTTACTTTTTGAGGGTATTGTTTTTTTCTGTATACAGATAAAAGCCTTGATAATGTTTTCTGAAGAGCTAGGAAGTTTACCAATTCCTACATCGCACCCGGGCACTACAGATGCAAGCACATGATTTTATGAAGACGACAGATTTCCTCTACCCATTTTCCATACTCAAAAAATGGTGGGATTACTAGTAGAGTAGAGGAAGAGTACGCTGACGATATAGCTGTTAATACAGACAGCACTAATTTATCATGATTTCCTCTGTTGTACGTATCAGTGTTTTAAAGGTGCATGCACAGATCCGCTCCCACTGCCGCCCAGCAGGGAATTCCCTTTGCCATTCCAGAAGAGAACTGACGAATTAAGACAGCTGTTTACATTGAGCACCTAAAGACATCTTTACAGCAGGGAACCTTTGGCTGGCGCTCAGGCTGCTATATGTTTGGCCAAGCCGCCAACCTAAAGAGCATGGGATGGGGACCTAGGAAGGGGTATGGTCAGCCAGGGCTCGTGGACCTCTGCCTGTCCCGTGCTGAGCAGTGGCCTCTGGCAAAGCCCTTCCCAAATGCCACCACTCAGAGGACTGATCTCGTAATTCTGAAGCAGTTTATCTCAAGCTAATTTGTGCACCAAGCAATGCCAAAATTCACATGGTAACCTTCCAGAACAACATTTTACAACAACTGGATTCTTGGAAAAACAAGAAAAGCACCTGACATGAAATGCTTTCTGATGATCAAAGCCACATCTCAAGTTCATTCCCCCAAACTTGGGGTTCTTGATTTAAAATCAAGCAACTACAAATAAATACATAAGTAAATACGCATGCATGAAATACACAGATCCAAATCACACTGGATAGCAAGCACCGTTCAAGCTCACCTTGTAAGATGGAGGGCCACCTCCAGAACCACACCCAGATCCCCCAGAGGACATATAACAATTTAAACTATTGAATGAAGTAACCACAATTATTTTTTCAGATGGTAATAGTATCTTAGCTCACAGCACACTTCCTTTTCTTTAAATACCTTTTGTTGATACTTCAGTAGATATTTTGATTTTGCATCAAATGTGTTTGCATCACCCTCGAGTTGAGAAAAAAAAAATCTGTCTGGATTGACTCACAGTCAAATAAGCAAGACTGGAAAAACAGGAAAAAGTAATAAGTGGTCTGCAGATTCTGACATTTGTTAATAGACCTAACGTGCCTGTTCGGGAAAAATAAAAGACGTACATTGATACAAAAAAACTATTCCCTATGCTAGAGAAAGTTAACAGTATTTCAACTTCAGAGACCTTCAGGTTAAACCCAAAAACTAAATAAAATTTTTAACAGCACATAGCCATTAAGGGCAGTTCATACTCAGTGAAGGATAAAAACTGAAATACCCATTATAACTTTAACATGTTCTCCATAATCTTAAATAGTGAATGCATATTAGAGTATCACCTGGGGAAAAATTAGCATTTAATTCTCAAAACACCTCATGCAAAAGATCTGGTTTATGTTGGTGACTTTTTATATTATTTAAAAGCAAAACAAAACAATACAAGAGAAAAAAAACAAACCCAGGATCTTCCAAAGCAAAATGTGAGATCTGCCTTCTGGAACTTTTTCAAAGCAGCCAAAGGAGTAAATCACTACAGCATAGTCTCATCCTTGACTGAGAGGAGATACATTGCAGGAGAACAGCAGAGGAAATGAAGGAGATGTGGGACTCTAACCAGACCGCTTTTGGAAAGCTCTGAATAAACAAATCAAACCCGAATTAAAAAAAAAAGGCTTTTAAGGTACTTCTCCTTTCCCAAATAAAAGGGAAAAAGAAGGTGTAATGAAGCGGAGTACAAACACATCATGCTCTAGACATAAATCTGAACTCAGTACATTATCTATCCCATCATGTATATACGATGAGAGGAAAGAAGCAAACATCTGGAATGTGCAAAGAAAGATGAAAGGCATCCAAGCCCATACATTCTACATTGAAAGGAGAATGTTTACATCAATTTTGGTCTAAGATAATCTTTTCAGACCCATTAACTCACTGACTTGCCAAGTTAGGTGACCTCAAGAGTAAAGGCTACTCTCTAGCAGTGGTAAGAGGTTCAGGTTTCCAGGAAGAGAGCATTCATTGTAGGGAATATATGGTGTGTGAGACAATGATATGTACAAGTAGCTGCCGCATGTGTGTGATAACAGCTACAAGGAGGCAGGGAAAGGTTGTCATTTGCTATGGAAATGGACTCCTCTGCTAATATCGCAGAGATTTATGATCTCTTAATCAGCAGGCATTAAGGCACTGATGAGAAAAGCAGCAAAACACAGGCAAAGGTCTCTAAGCTTCCTGCTAAGCTCCTGCAACAGTAAAGATTGTGCAGTGACACAAAGGCTGGCTACTTAAAGACTTTATGAAAAGATACCATTGGCCTCATCTGATAACTATATTTTACACGTTCATTCACAGACTTGGAATAGATCATGTCTCTTCCTCTCTTTAAGCATCTCAGAAGGAAGAAAAAACAAGACAATGTATGTGGCTTTGTAATAGAGCTCTGGTTTTGTCCAATGTATAATGAAAAAAAGACATTAAATATATTCAAAATGGTGAGATTAAAGCTTACATGGTTGACAAAATGTACAAATCATACTTTCACCTCCATAACTCAGCCTAGCTATTAAAAATACTCCACAAACCCTGTGATCAAGCAGTCTATATAGTACACTCATGTGCCACTAGCAAGATAAGAAGCTTAGGCAGGACTCCTGTCTTTCCTACTCATTCTCCTGTCTCTGTACCATTTGATATATTCTCTAATGCAGTCTTGCGGGCTCTCATCTGAAGGTGGAGATTGAAGACTTTTTTCAAGGAATGGCACTTTGGGAAAATGCATCTTATCTGATGTGCAGCTTCCGCATGCAAAGATAAATTCTTTACGTACTGTTAAAGATAAATCTTTCTGAAACCTGCTATTTCTATGGGCCATATGTTTGAAAACTTTTACCCAAAGCACGATTATTATTTTCATGCCACAAGAAAGTTGTTTTGCTTCCTAATAAGAACAAAGGTTTTGGAACACAGTTTCTCAAGGGGAGTTTGTTTTTTTCTTTTAAGCTAACAAGTACAGCTGAAAGCTCGATTCCAAGTATTTGGGAAAACTGGATTAGTAACTGAATATTCACATTTGGATATGCACATAAATATTTCTCTTTTACGTGGCTAACAGCTGTGCAGAGTACTGTCTTTCCAAGGAATTACAACAAGATGCTTGTCTATGAGATTTCCACCATTTTTATGTGTTTTATGTGGTTTTTTTCCTTGCCTCTCATAAGATATCCCATTGTTTCTGGTTGCTTGAGCATTCCCATATTTAATCCTCTGCTTTACAATTCTCTCCTGTTTCTGTTACAAAGTCAAACATTACACATTTTATAAGGTTCATTTCTTTAACTAAGGAACCATGGGGTTCCCCAGCCTGTTCTCTCCATGAGTGAGCCAGCAATCGCATTCTGTACTGACCAAACTTTCCAAAATGCAAAAGTTGCAATAATCCAGCCTAGAAGTCCGAGCAGCACAGACAGACAGAGTACCAGCCACAGTCACAAGAATCTTCTTCCTAAACTGCCTACTGGCTTACAGGAGGGGATTGCACTCACACTGAGCTCCAGCGGCTGACACACTTCACCCTCTGCCTGTGAAGAGCTTCCCTCTCTGCTCTGTCACTCTACAACATCCTAATTAAGAGAGATTTAATGATTCTTAGGTCAGCTCTGATTTTGTCTGTTGATCAAAAACGGTAACTTCACAAAGCTGTACTACATTCACATTTGAACGTTGTGATAACTCACCTAGGCAAAAGACAAGAAGAATATTGCCAACTGACCATGCAATGTAGCATAAGAGAAGAAATGTAAACCCTACTGCAGTCAAAGAGGAGGAGCATCCTCCTCTGCTGCCTGAAATCTTGCGGGACAAGATGCTGGCAGCATCCCAATACAGAGTCCTACAGACAGAAAGGGCACGGCTCATTCAGACACTGCCTGGCTCATGAAGTAAAAATGACTACTTTTTAAGAGGGTGAGCTAGAGAAATTTTCACTCATTGCTATATTCGTCTGTGAAACAGTGTGCTGGGAAAGTGCGCTGTCCCCACTCCACATTAATACATCAGAGCAAGGTCTCCTTGGAAACCCCTTTTCCTCAGATTCCCCTGCCAGGAGAACAAGCTGCACAGCAAGGAGGCAGAACTGAAACAGAAACCCCAGATGATTATGCTCAACGTGAAAAAAATAAAATAACAAGGAAAAATACATTGATCACTAAAATGGTAGTGTGCTCACAGAAAGTCCCCCCAAAAATATAAATGATGGCTACTCTCTTTAAAAGTGAAAAAACCCCACATTTTTTAACTTTTTTTTTTTTTTTAAAATCTCCGGCAAAGTCAAGATAGGATCACAAAGTTCAGTTGGTTTTAGGAGGATTAAGGTTTAGGGATTAAGTTTCATTCATTTGGGGATGTAAATTAGCAGCAGAGGGACAGCAGCTGACTGGTGAGGAAAGGGAGGAAGGAGGAGGCAGGTCAAAGAGCAAAGCATGCGCGACTGCAGGCTTTTGCTGGCATAAATCTCAAATGACAATACATCTGGCACTCCACCACAAGAAAGTAAAATGCAGGACTATTGCCCAATATACTTGAAAAGCCTCCTGTTACTAAGCGAATGAAGGCAGAATGATGCAATCTGGGTTTCCGTTAGCATCAATGATGGGTAGATCCTTATTCCATATTTCCTACTCCAAATAGTACAAGGAGAATAGAACTTTACTATTTTTCTTTTTTCCCTAAGCCTTCCTCTGGCTCTAGCAATCCTTATGTATACAAAAAAAACCCCCAAACAACCCCATAGCTTGCTCCTAACCTGACTGCCCTGGGTAGCAGTAGCAATGTGGCAGCAGAGGGCTATGACAAGAACGCACTTCCATTACCTGAAAACCTTTGTGTCCAGAGGTTCCCCACATAATTTCAAATGCTTATACAAAGCTCTGCCCTAGTGCAATGGAAAATTAACAGCCAGTTCTTCTCGACTCTCCTTTCAGGTGCCTAGCTCTGTGACCCCAGAGTCTACATTAGAAATATACCACAATAAAGTCTCCACAAGAATATTTTTACCTATTGCTACCTGCCTTCAGTATGCATCACATCTGCTAAAGTTACCAGCAAAATAATTACTCCCATTGACAAGACTACAATGATGTAGTAATAAAAGAGTTATGCTGTGCTCTATTAGAAACAGAAATCCCAGACCATTTCTGGAGTCCAGCTTTTTTACTGGCTACGCAACAGGTTGCATTTTATAGATCAAGATTGGCTTGCAATGTTTGCAGTAAGAAATGCTCATTTTGGCTTGAAAACTGAGTAAACATAGTCAGGAAGTGATTGGAGGAGCATGGACAGCCAAGATATAATTTATAGTTACTTTCCCACACTTTAAGCTATAGTTCTGTTCTTTGGACTCCAAAATTATTGATATAATTAAAATACTAGATTGCCAATCCAGAAGTGCCTGATACTATCTAATTCAATTGTCACTGTTTATTTCAGTCCATTTTAAGAGCCAAGTCATCTATTGCAAACAAATCTGTAAAGAAATCATCCCCAAAACATACACTCACATACATATATGCACATGTACATACATAAACTTAAGTCCTATGAGTCCCTCAAGACTGTATTGCCATTTCAACCTAAATTATTTAAGCAGCTACAAAACAATTCTATGTATGGACCAGATGAGCTGGTGGTTAAGCAGTCAAGTCCTATATTAAACCACGAAATCACTGCTGTACTTTGAGTCAGGACACTACTTTTAGAAGATCAATCAAACACAGCTCTCAGGGGTGGCAGAAGGAGAGTCTTCTCCTGTCACAAAAAGTCCATCTATCCAAGACAAGTATTTTCACTGCCTGATACCTGGCAACTCAGAAACTACCTCAAGATAAGGATGCTAGGCAAGTTCAGTTGCTGTCTTCCTTCCCACATGCTCCTACCAGCATATGTAGAAGAACTCCTTGAGAACAAGGGTGCCCTGAACTGGGCTGTCCCAAAACTGCAGTCAGCTGCTAGAGGTAACTGAGGCAGTGGCAGAAGCATTTTAGCAGTGAAGGGTTTCTGGGGACTAGGCAGGCAGTTTGTCCCTCAATAGAAGCTCCTTTCCGTTGTTGGTTGCAAATGCACATCAGCTGCTTTACTGCCCTCCCCGGCTGTGCCACAGCTTCCACTCTGCACTCCAAGCTTTTCCCTGCACTCCATCCTGACTCCACACTCTTTATTTCCTTCTCTCCCCCAGCCTTTACACCTTCCTGACTCATTACACGCACATCCCTGTAGAAGCATGACCATAGCATGATATAAAGACACCAGTATTTTCACACTGTTCCTATTTTTCCTATTGTCCCATCTATTTACATGGAGCAACATTTTACAACAGCATGCACGGAAATGACCATCCCCCTTTATTTTCAGTGGGGTAATATATTTAAGTAACCTGCAATCCAAAGTTTGGCTTCTAGTGATGATTACAATGAGAATTTATGCTCAAGTATCAGTTCCATTGCATATCCTTGCCATGAGTCAAGTAGCAATCACCAAATGCCAGCAATTTTTTGCCAGCCTTTTAAATACATCTGTGCCAGCGAATGGTAAAACTATGCCAATAAAGTTTTAAAAATGAATTCTCTTTCTTTCCAAGACAAAAACACTTTGAATACATACCACGCTATTGCTTATTATGGATTTTCACCTTGGCACCAATAAACAGATACAAAAAACTCCAAAGTAAAGTGTTTGATTCACAGCCATTAATCCTCTGTAGTCTCCCAGTCCAGAAACTAAATATTCTGTTCTTTCTCAAGGACATGTTTTGTATTGCACTGAAAATATCAGCAAAACAAATAGAGCATTTGCAAAGCAGAGAAGCTGCAACACTTAATATTTCAGACCTCCTTTACATAGGGACACATTTTAAATTGTATGCCTTTCTGCAGTTTCTTTTGGATAGTTGGAAGAATACATGGAGGCAAAATAAATGTTTTAATAGTTAACAATACTTTACAAATTAAAACACATGAAAACATATCCAATATTTATCAACTCTTACGGACAGAATTTCTTCAAGCTTGAGGATATTAGGAAGCGATATTTTTTCATCTGTCCAAATTTGTAAAAATATCTAAAACTTGAAACAAGGCATTTATATTAATAACTTTTCACTAATGCAAAGACTTCTCAAATTTCTCAAATGCCTCAAATGACAGGTATACAGATATCCAAGATACCCTGCATTAGCCATGTAGCTATCCCAGTAGCTGTCCTGCAGCACATGAAAAAAAAAATCACGAAGAAATAAGTAATGGATAAGAATCAAACCCTGCTTTATTCGATCAGTTACCAAGATCAAATTATTGTGATCCTGCCTGATCTTCACCACCATCTTCTGCAAGAAACTTCTATTTCCCTTTTACTCTGAACATGGTGTTTTGCTTCATCGGTAAGTTTGGTCGTTAACTTCACTACTTTCACATAATCTGCCTGATTCCTGTAGCAGATGAGGGAGCCGCAGGTAGAAAGCCATTTACTGTGACACCATAATGCTTGCTTCTAGTGCTCTTACTGCACTTAACCTTGTACTTGCATGGTGCCACATTCGCCTGAGAAAGATCCGAGAGCTACCATCACCATTTCTATCACTGAAAATGGTGGGGTACCTGCTTAGCTTCTACAGAGCAATAAACTGACGCATTCTCTCTTTCAGGAGAAGGAAATGAACCGTACTACAATTCTTAAAACAGGTTGAAAGAAAGAACATGGAAAAGAAATTCTACTACTATTTTCAGCAAGTTGAGCCATTTGGAAGGAACTTTCTGCTTTCAATTTTTTATTATTTCAGTTAATGAACACTCAGATAATTACAGGATCTTTTTCCCTACATAACTTTTTTTTCTCTGTGAGCGTAAGAAGCAAGAAAGAAAAACTAAGTTGTATTTCAGTATCAGATTAATCTATACAATTATTAGCCAGAAAAGCTTTGGTTGCCTCCCCCTGTAAAGACAAAGCATTTAGTGGGAAACGAACAAAAAAGTCCTGCTGTTGCTGCCTCTGTTTGTTTACAACAGTCCATCCACCTGTATACAGTCAACCACCAAATAAAAATGACACTGAAACTGAAGACATTTCATGCCATTGATGTTACAGGGACAGAATTTCGTCCTTTGCACCTTGAGTAGACAGCAGATACATCAATACACTGTAGCTCTTTCCTCCCAGTTAATAGCGGAATTAAAAATTACTAGGAAAGTCATCCAGACCAGGCCCTACCAGGGATATTCTCCATGGCAACTAAGCAACAGATCAAGCAATGTTCATGCGCTGTATACCTGAGGAAGCTCAAATAGACAGGCTCCAAACAAAATAAGGTTTCCTGTTTCAATGCAAAGATTTGCACAGATCAGAGAATTAATAATGGTGGCTTCCCACGTTTTTAGGCTATCCTTGTGGTAGAAGTAGTTCACATATTATAGTCTCATTAAGAACTGTTTAGATCTCAGCCCATAGCATCGTCTAGGCATGAAGAAGACACTCTATTTGCCAATGAAATTGAGAAACTGATTTTGACATTTAATGTGCCATATCTATTTTATTTATAATCTCTAAACAGTAGTGAGACATATCATTTGCAAAATAGAATTAAAGAGATACATAAATTGCTATGCAGAACTACGGTGAATTCCATTTGGGAAGGAAATTAAGGTTTCTGTCTTTTCGTGACTTAATCAAGAACCCTTCCAAGAGGGCTCTTAAAAGGGAGAGGTGGCAGCCCGCCTCACAAGTGATGACAGCAGCTCCTAAATCAAGTGTCACAAAGCCTCAAACCCTAAGGAGTCATCATTCATGCTCGCAAGAGGGGAAGGAGCAGCCTCCTTCCTTGAGATCAATGAGGCAAACACAGAATACTCCTTCTGCTCTCCTAAGGATGATTGATGACTCCTTAGCAGCTGAAGTGTGTGACACTTGATTTCACTCACTGATAAGATTGTGTCTATCCAAACACCTTCTAGTTAATGTTTCCAGGGCCCCTACATAGCTGTTCTTTGTGACGTTTTACACAAAGCTCAATTGTTCAATGATTAATGAATTTCTCAACAATAGAAGAAAATTCTGCAAGACAATTTTTGTAACTGTGTTGCCTGATATACTGATCATGACACAAAATGGGAATCTAGGCTCCTCAAGAAAAATAGTGGGAGATCTCCTGCATTTGTCAAATGACACTTAGCGTGGAACACAGTCCTAAAATAAAACTGGCTTTTTTCCTCAACACTTTAAAAAAACCCCTTCAGGTTCGCTTTCCAGAAAACCTAATACATTGATTGATTAAAAATATTTTCCAAAACTTTAAGAAGCAGATTTACACGATTATAGTTTTTGACAGACTTGAAACATGCTTTATAGCTTTCTTATTTTTCTTACAACACCATATTCATATCCAGTTATTTCATATTTTGAAATGATGCAATCAGCATGATTTGAAACTATGCTTTGTAACTACAAGGCACACTTTTGTTTATAGGTTCTAAAACACGCCTGCTTTATATTACATCTAGTCAGATCAGAAGTCTTGTTAAATAAACTTTTTTAATATCACATAAATTGCTCAGCACTATTTACATATATTATAGCACTCATACCCAATTTTTCTGCTTTTAAGATTGATATTGAATTAAATGTTTTAAGCAGCTGTATTTTTATCTCTCTTACGATATCACAACCAGGAAATGCAAGAATGTTTTTTGACCCTGATTTTTTAAGTGTAATATTCAGCTGGATTCTGCCTCAGATGCCTTTGGGAGTTTTAGCACTTTGCACAAAATTCACAAATCTCTGACAAGCACAAGAACCCGTGAAGTCAGAATTCATTCAAAGGTAGCTGAACTGTACTTCAACAGGTTGTCAATTATATCTGTATTTCTTTTTCCAGTTCTTTTAAGGTCAAGCACTTCATATACTTCTAGTCTGAACATTACTTTCCTTACTCCATAAGTTTGTTCATCAAAAAGCGTACCCGTAAATCAGAAGAATACTACAGTACAGTCCAGCAAAAGATGATGAGTGTGGCTATCTTAATCTTTCAGAATGAATGACAGGAACAGAATGGCATTACTGTCAAAGAAAAATACTCCACGTAACCTTAATCGTTTTGCCAAAACCAGCCCACCAGAAGAAACCAAAGAGAAATTCCAAGCTTGGACTTGCCAAATGAATCTTTCATTTAAAATTGGAAACAAAGGCATTGCTTTTGCCAAACATTGCTAAGCTTCGCTGAGGCCTCGCGTGAAAAACCAAGAGCTCAGACTATTTGGAATTCATATTTGATGTAAAACTTGGGCTTGTTCCCACTTAATACAAATAAGAGACTGCACGTTACCTTGAAGCTCTTTAAATTAAAAACGATACTGACACAGAACTGTGCCAAATTAACTCAGCTATGATGAAATGATTATAAAAACATGGTGTTACGAACTGTCTTGGCACTTAAAGACATGATGAAGTCTCCATAACACTCTGAAAATTTGTTAAAATGAAAATAAAGACTGGTTTTGAAGTCAACGTTTTATTTCCGAAACATTATACTCTTAAAGAATTTAAAATACTAAATATGAGATACAAAATCAAACAGATATTTATGTTGAAAAACATACCTTCTAAAAAACTTTTAACATAATGATAGATTTCTAATGCTAACAACACTTTAATGTCGTTGACTAAAAAATAAATTAGGTATAAACTTTTGCACAATAGTGTTTGGTCTATAATATAATCTTTTCATATTAACTTGCATTTTTCTTCACTAAAAAGTTGAACTAA
The DNA here is from genome assembly GCA_002844005.1 of Limosa lapponica baueri. Taxonomy (NCBI): domain Eukaryota; kingdom Metazoa; phylum Chordata; class Aves; order Charadriiformes; family Scolopacidae; genus Limosa; species Limosa lapponica. The sequence continues at coordinate 536,737 of KZ505715.1, forward strand.
CTTTTCTTTCTAAAACAGATATAAAAATCATCTTATGTTCTCTCTCGTGGTTCATTACAAGATAAACTAAAATTGCTCAAAAGATGCCCTTAGCAATGCCGGTAACTGTTGTAAAGGGCAGAGGGGTTGCCAGGTAAATGGGAGTTTACATAAGACAGGGTCTCATTTTCCAGTTTGAAGTGTACTACCTCAAATATTTGAGCATATGATATGAATACTCTGCAGCTTGAGAAAGACTTCTCCTCAATCATCCATTAATGAGAACCTGTATTTTGAGAGTATATGAAGATTTTTTGAAGGGTTATGTTTGTTCGACAAGCAGCCACAGTTCTGCCAGAAGTAGCTACTTAAAGTGGTAACAGATAATTCCCAAATTCCTTTCCATATATTAGAAAACAGGGAAGCAGAATTTTTCAAGGAAAATTATGTTCTGAAACTGTCAGATAAACTTCACTTAAAACCTAAATTCATACACAGATATGGGTTTGTGTGCAATGCTTTTCCCTTCCCTCTCATTACTCTTCAAAGCAGTCAACTCCAATTATATTTATTCGGATAAATATTTAAACAACATTTCCACGAAAACAGCTGATCAGATGGAAGACTGAGGTCTTACTGGGTGTTCACTGAAAGCATTGAGCACTATGTGCTCAGAAATACCTATGAGACTTCAAACAACCCACATGGAAGAGAATATTGATTAATATCCAAACTGGTAAAAGTCACAATATTCCCAAAAGTCATAACATACTCAAACTGGGGATGGGAGGTGTGGGATAGCTGAGAAGAGAGGCTTAGCACTCACTACTAAATATGTGTGAGTGTCCAGATTAACCTGTGGAATATATACATTCAGAGAAACACAAATACTTCCCAGAAACAGTTGAAGTGAACAAAAAGAGAAGAAAACAGAGAATACTCTTCGAAACCTGCCTAATTTCCTCTGAGCACACAGTCCACCCACTTGGCAAGCTCACAGGGAAAGTCAACTTGCATCATTGTGACTCTCAGTCTTTCCCGGGAATGCCTTGAAGGGACTGATTTTTCCCAATCTGTGGACATGAAATGACCAGACTGTTTTGGAGCTCAAATTCCTTCTTTGTCCAAAAATTTCAAGATTCAAAGATTTTTTTCTGATACAGAAGACATATTAAACTACCAAAATTTTCCATTAAATAGTTCTCACTTCCCCATACACTCCTATTTTTCAGAAAATCTGCATTCTGGCGCTTTCTAAATTCTGAATGTTTAACTTTGAAACCAGCAAAAAGCATTGTGTGTTTTGGAAATTTACAATTCTGCAGTCTTGCAGAATTGTTAAATGTTGCTATTCCTCTTAGAATAATGTCTATTTAAAATAAAGCAAAAAAATGCTAAACTAAACCCTGGCACCTACCTGTTGTGACTAAAAAACATTATAGGTTGTCATCCTCCATTTGGATCTATTATTAGTAAAGGAGGAGATGTGCTTTTGTTACTGAGTTCACTTTTCCCGATAGAAATGTAATGTGTCGTCCTGAATTCCAATTTAGTTTCACATTGACAGTATACTCCAGTTCTCACTAATGTTTTCTTTTCACTTTTCCTGATCTTCTTCTCTCCAACAAGTTTCCTTCCAGTCCTGCAACTTTCCTGAGTCCTTCTCCTTATCCTGTAAAACCAACCTGAAATCCAAGCTTTTCATCCAATTCATTTTCTTATCATCCACACCTCACGTCTTTCACATTGGCTACTTCCCCACAGGACCTAAAATCCTGCTGATTTCAGGTCTCCTCCATAATGAAAACTCGTATTCCAATCCATGCCTTTCTTTAAACTTAAACTGTTCAGACACTACCATACCCTCCTCAGCTCTATTTCCTCTAACATCAATCTGAATTCTAACAGCTTCAGAGCTCTCCCAGTATATCTTGGTTCCTCATCAGATCTGTCCCATGTCTCTAGCTTCCTTTTTCTGTTTTAGATGTGGCTTAAAGCTAGTCTATTTGTCAATTAATAGGCCAATGTTGGGCAATCACCCCAACCTATGATCTCCTAGCTCCTCTTTTCGCATCCCCATCCCAGTCTTTCCAGTACAGAACTAAGCCACTCTCTAACAAGCAGACTAAGTTTCCATCGAAGAGTCCCCATTTTCTTCTCTCCTTTCCTGGCAAGTTCCAACCACTAACTCTGTCATTACACCACATCTGGTCATGCCTTCTGACAGACTGAAAGAACAGGGGAAGGCTTGCAGACCTTAAAGAGAAAAGACTAACTGGTTAATTGCACATTGCAAATGAAGTCTTAAAATTCTCTTTTGCTAGAAACTGTGTTATTCCCTACATTAAAAAAAAAAAGAAATTCAATTCATGTTCAAGTCACAGAATGGAAAGCCATTATTTCCTCACCTGAAATATTTGTTTCAAGGAGAAAAGTGCCCGTCTCAGCTCCCGTCCATTGGAATTG
>KZ505715.1:539340-558657 GCA_002844005.1 Limosa lapponica baueri
TATATATATATATACACGGGACTCACTCATTAATAAAGTGTGCATAAAACCAGAGTTTTGTTATCCGTAACTTCACATGGCATCTCCCAGGTAAATTCACAATAGCTTCAATGAAATCAGTGAGAAACAATGCTCTAAGGGGGTTTTGAAAATGCCTTGAAATACTGCGCTTTCTGCATTAAGGTAAATTTAGGGTTTATTGAAAGTACCAGATTAGTCTCAAAAGACTCAATTGAGAGCAGTCTTTGCTTTTGTTATCAAAGCTAGAGCCACTGAATCCCATCCTTGACTGCTTTCCCTCTAGACATTCTTTTCTCATGTTCTCATCTTTCTATTGTTAAATCCTTTCTGCAATGGCAATGAACGTTAATACCAGAAATAGTCGGACAGTCTGTTCTAAGCATAATTCAAAACAGTGCTTTATTCTCATGAAAACTGATCTTGATCTTTTTCTAAATGAAGCAGAAGCCTTCTTTTCATCATCCAATACTGAAATATATTACTTCATTTATTCCCCTACTAAAGCATACTCATAGAAATAATTTAAAGAAGACAAAAGCAATTCCTCTGCTATCTTTCTGAACCCTGCCACAATGGTTGTGCCTTTGTAAGAAGTCTTGGACAGTATGTCTCAAGCTTACTATTGTGTATTTGGAAGCGATTTGTGTCTCTATGTGTGGATGGAGCGGAAGGTATGCTCTTCAAGTCTTCCTGGTCTACTATGTTTGAAGTATCTGACAGAGAGAGACTATATTCAACAATTCTACAGTCCTAACCTGTACTTTATTACACTAATGCAATCTGAGGACAATTACAAAGGAAAATTAAATCTTCATGGTCACCTGATGTGACACAGGCAAGTCTCACCAACAGATCATCATGAAAGGACCTCCTCTGCAATGGACAGCAGCCAGCAGGTCATGAGATCAAAGCTGGAATGCCCGTGGAGTGGGAATATTCTTATGAGAAAATGAAATATCAAACCCCAAAGTCTTCTTTCTTACTTTCCCTTGTCTATTTCTCTTTTAATTAGCTACTTTACACTACAAAATCAAATTATATTTTATTTCCCTCTCTCAGGAAGTTACAAAAAAGGCCCAGCATTTGAGGATTCAATGCATTTATAACTCAGTAATCATTTTTCACTTCAATCAAAGAAGGCAGGTTTTAATTTTTGAAAGAAATTTTCTATTACTAATAGTCATCTTCAACCAAAGGAAAAATGTGAAATAAAACTTCAGAAAAAACTTATACTTTTTTCTGTAGTTTTGTTCATCCCTAATTGCCTCTGATTTCAAAGACAGAACGTGTAGAATTGGCAAAACTATTGTTGTTATAAGTTGTCTCCTTCCTTGCACTGTTTATAGATTCCTGACAAAACACTGGAGGCACGGATTTCACTTCAAGCCATAAACTTAGAGGCATACTTTAATTACTCTAGCTTAAAAATGCACTGGCACGTGAAACTACATTTCTTGGCAGGATAAAGAGCAATTTTGTCAGGAAAGCTTAAAGAATAATAAAGGTCTTTTAAGACCCGGTCTGTCAACTTTACATGCCATATTACACAAAATATTCCTCTTTGAAAGATACCTCCATCTGGCATTTGTTATTACTAATTTCCCTCTATTCATAATTCACCAGCATCATTACAAGCAGAGTATCTCCAAACAAGGCAGTCTATTATCATCTTAATTAAGACAGGCACCATTTCTTAAAGTGCTGGCAACTTTGTACATAAATATCAATGTCCTAACAAATGCCATCTGTTGGTCTGGGTCTTAAACAGGAACAATCATCATCCCGGCCCAGGGTAAAGTCCGAACGAACCATTGTTATGATACCATGATGCTGGTTGCTTTCATTGGTGCGTGCAGATTTTTGGTACGTCTCAGAGAAACAATGCCGAACATTCTTCTTCTTGGTCTTTTCACAGAGCATAACATCATCCTTGGCAATCGGCACAAACAATGCTCTCCCTGCTCGCGTGTAGCAAAGAGGACAGAAGTTACTAACTGCAGCTCAAAAAGGGGTCTAACAGCAGAGCTGAGGAATCAGTAACTACTGAAAGTATTGAGTTTGGCAACAGCAGCCGCAACAAGACAGCAACACGTATAGAAAACGCTTGAGTTGGTCTGAAACCCCTTTTGAGGAGCAACACTCCAGGTAAGTCATCTCATTGCTGACATCTACTACCAGGGCACAGCAATCTACATGGAGACAATGTACATCTGCAGATCCCTTCTCACATGGAGCTAACGCTGTTGAATCAGCTCAGAAATACAAGTTCCTAACCTCTTCACCTGAAATACTCACACATGGGCAGTATACTGACTGACTACGTAAATCTTGGCACCCACTTCTTATAGTGCTGCCAGCCATCGGAAACATTCATGGAGCATAACCCAAGGAGGAAAGTGAGATGGTGACTCCTCGGAGTCATGCTACATCAGAAGATGTTTTAGTTTAGAAAGCTACAGTCCAAGGCAAACCCCACGCAGGGCAGGAAAGCCTGCGTAAACCAAAGTTCTGCATGGGTCACCTTATAAAAGCTTGTACGTTTCCTGTATTTCTGTGTGCTGTTTTTCAGAACACGATACACGCATACATCAGGTTACAGCTCAGGGACACCTGGTAAGATGCTCACAAGGCCTTACAGAATTCCCGTATGTCAACAGTAACTTTAAGACCACAAGGAACCTCGGGGCTCCTCCCAAAACCCCCAGACTGCAACCAAGGCTATGAAAATGCATCAGCAGTAACTGAAAGGCAGTAATCACTCGTAAGCTCTTTTTCTATAGCAGAAAATCAAATTAACAGAGAGGGAAAGGCACATTTGCTTACAATGTTTGCACACTGAAGAAGATTCAGAAACCAGACAGAAACCTGCTCTAGTGGAGGTGTCCCTGCCCATGGCAGGGGGGTTCGAAATCGATGATCTCTAAGGTCCCTTCCAACTCTAACCATTCTGTGATTCTGTGAAATGCTTTTTAACGCTTGCTGTTTTACATTAGCAATTTAAAGTGTTGCCCTCTTTTAAACAGATAGCCCTCCATGCTAAAGCACAGAGGTGCCTGTAGTTCCCATGGTGCATCCTTGGCAGAGTTGTCTTTAACTGAAATGAATTATGCCTACAGCTTTGAAACAAGAGTCAGCCTGCTACTGTCCCCAGAATCAAAAAATTCTGAGGTGCTCCAAGGACAGTCCAAAAGACCTACCTGCCTCCTGCCTTATTATAACATGCTATAGATAAGCTTCAATACGTACACCAGGACTGCTTTATGCCAGAAACTGAACCTCTGAACTTCAAGAAGGAACATCGCTGCTACACCTCTCCCTGAAACTTCTTGAGTCTCTGGCCCTTTGGTAAAACACACCTCCCGCCCTTGCCCAGGTCAGGCACAGGTTGGAGACATACTACACTCGTACACTTCAAGATTAGAGAAGATAAAACAGGTCAGGAAGTTTGAGATATCTGACTGCATCTACCTATTAACGACTGCATTTCTGACACTTATGTCCTGATAAGCTATGCCATTGCAGCTCTTTTTCACTACTTTTCTTCATGAAATAAAAAGCTGCATCTGCGGCTGTAAAACAGGTTTAATTGCAGATACCTAGATGACAGAAAATTCGGCTGGTGGTTCCCTCTGATGTTAACTAACACTAGAGGGCACTGCTTATTTCTTTATTTTATAAAAGAAAAGGCACTCTGTCCCTCCATGAACTTCCCACTGATTAAGCAATACTAGTTGGGATGCTGAGTTAGTACTACACTAACCTTGAAACTCTGCTTTTTTCTGTAGACACTAGAAATTTTCCCGAAGAAATTTCCTGAAATTTTCCTGAGAAAATAAAAAGCATCAGTACTGCCAACCTCCAACATTTAAAATCAGAGCCAACTCTTTTGAAACTATCTGTTAGAAAACCAGGTACTGGTTGAGTTGTATTTATCTTTCTGTAACAAGCAGGAGTCATGTTTGTTAAACTATCCTTCATAATGGGTAGGTGCATATTCTTGAAAGACAAAGAGATTCCCGTAGCTCACCACTTGTTTCCACAGGCAGAGTGTCAAAGATAACCAGGCCTGTGATACAGATAGACATGCATGAGAAGCAGCAACCTGTAAGTGCCTATTTTCTTGCAATGGCAGCACTTTGGCCAAGAGAAGGCTTCACGCTCTGAAAGATAACCATTATTTAATACGGAGATTTTGTTTGCTTTTACTTTTGAAAAAATAACTCTCCTAGACAGAAAAGGAAAACAACTCACGCTAGGTGAAAAGGGATTTCTCTAGGTGAATTTGGTACAAATGTGGTGGTGGAAGAGAGGCAGCTTGGTTAGCAACTAGCACCTTTTCGGAGAGCAAGAGAAGCCTTTAAAGATATTCGTTTTATCAGACCACTGGTACCTTTCAAAGGGGATTCTATATTTTCAAAGATGACCGTTAAAGGCTCAAATTCTGTTGGGTATTCAAGCATGGGAAAAGGACTTTTTAAAGAAAATAATAATTGGTCTTTATATTCCTAATGAAAGTATTGACTTTTCGTTTGATTTCTATGGGAAAATGAGTGGTTTCGGTCCATAATAATAACAGAAAAACCAGAACTGGCTGAATATTGCTTGGTTCAGTCCCACGTATTACACCTGACCTCTGACCGACAGGGTACCATCCTCCTCCCTTCCTCTTCCATCACACCCATTGAATTAGTCCCTGGGATATAGTAATTTATGTAGCATCAGCCTTTTGAGCTATTGGCAAAGGCTCGTGAACATCTGGCTGAGCACAAAGGGGAGTTGCTCTGCTTCACTTGCTGCTGCCTGAATGACCTCCACATCTCCCATCCATGCTTTTCTTTAAACTATAATTTCAAGATGAAGCTCCTCTACTTACAATAACATAAAAGGGTGATTAACTCCACATTTGATTACATTTGCAGGGTACCTGCTGCAGATCTAATTAAACGACATTTGAAACATTTCCTGCCATTCATTTCTAACGTCCTTGTATGGGACAGAAGTAGCAATATTCTCTGGTTTCCACTAGCCACTTGCAAACTGGATAGTACTTACAAACTAAAAACTTACATCTCGTCCCTGTAACAATGAATAAAATATTATTTTAAGCACTCACTAGGAAGAAATATTAGTGATAGAAGTAATACTAGTAGTCTTTTAGAATTTAAATGAACTGCCTAAGTTTCCACCAGCGCTGGGGGGGGGGGAAGGAAAGGGGGAGATTAAATAACAAAGAAAAATGTTTATAACAATAAAAAAATCTCTTTCTGAGAATGCCAAGTACCACACTTCAGAATTTATTACTAAACTGTTCCAATTTTAAATGGGTGTTATTCTATGTGAATGATTTTATAAAATTATAAAACTAGGTAAAAATTTGAGCAGCACAGCAAGAAGTCGGGCACACGGGTCCAGTCCTGTGAACAGGCTTCAGGAAGCAGCCTGGTAGACTTCACTGGGTTACTCAAGTGGGCCCACAGGTACATACAGTGCTGCAGATCTATAAAACAACTGTATATAAAACTAATTAGTGCAGTGTGCCAGTCTTTCGCTGTATGTCAAACAAATTAAAGCAGTCCTCTAAGAAAAGACCTGGTCCTGTGCCAAGAATAGGCTCTCTTTATAGTTTTGCTTTTGTCCACAAAAGCTAGTCATAAATGTGTTGGCCAGACAAGGCACTCTCCTTTTCCTCCCAGACCCCCTAGAAAATACACGGAGAAGGGATTCATGCACAGGCACATTGCCCACTGTTTCATTAACACAACTGCTGTTTCTGCTGAGATTACTTTATTTTGCATATTACCAATTCTCTTTTTTTTTCTTCAAATTTGATCTTATTTCCTCTCTATAAAGATTTTGTTATGCATTAATTAGCACAACACACCACGTGTGAACTCAGGCTATGTATTCTCCCACTGAGCCAGGGATAAATGATTTGCACTTAGTGAGGAAAAGGAGTTTCCTCACAATAAAGGACCCGAGGCCAAGCAAGCGGCTCTGTACAGATTTTGGGAAGCCTGGCTGCACTACGCCGAGCCTACGTCACCGTCAGCGCTGACTGCTTTGGAGGAATGTGCAGGCTGCCCCCAAGGAATGCCACCCCAGCTCCCCATCAGAGCAAAACCTTCCTCCCCTCCTTTTCATTCAGACAGACAGCAGCTGCTTAGCTAATTACCTGGGACAGTGGGTCCCCTCAGTGAACAGGGTCCTTTGCCCCCGCTGGGAGCAGGGGATCCTTTGTGTGGAGAGGATCCTGTTACGCCTGCATATGAGAAGAGCTCCTCTTCAAGCCTGCATCCTTATTCCCCTTCTCTGTTAAGGGCCTGCAGGTGGGGAGTGGGAGGAGGGAAAGCCACAAAATAGCCTTGAATGTTCTTTCCTATACCATACCCTAAAGCCACGCTGGCAGAGGCTTAAAGCAGAGGGTGCAAAGAGCCACCTGCAAACCCCAGGGAGCCCGTGGGTTTGGACAGGCAAGAAGGGAGAACTCCATGGTGGGATCTCCAGTGGTAATGAAAAATAGCAGATACGGCCAGCACTTCAGAGCAATTCTGTACACTCGCGCTTAGAGGAGTTTCCTGCCTCTTCAAGGGCAGAAGTCTGCTTTCCTGATGCTGCAAGAAGTGACCAACAGTAACAGTCCCCTGGATTTCCACAGGGAGAGCACACAGGGCAGAAACCCCACTTTCGGAAGAAGGATTTGAGCTAACCTTTTTTGAGTGTTTCTCTAAAGTGCTAAACTTCCTAACTTCTGTCACAAGGGACGTAACATAAAACTGTCAGCACAAGAATGATTATACACTTAAATTCAGTGACAAATGTATCCATTCCTCCAGCTGCAAGCATCCTCCCCATGAAGCCTACCCTGATTCTTCCTCCTATATTTCCAAGAGATATGAAATATATCTGATATGAGATTCAATCATTTGTGGGAAAAGGAGTAAAATAAGAAAACTCCAGAGGACCAAGGAGAAAAACAATGACCCTGAAGATGAGGAATCAGAGACATGGAACAACAGAGAAACAACGCAAAGAGAAGTACAGAAGAGGAGAGGGGAGTCAGTAAGAGAGAGAACAGACAGCAGGAAAGGTGAAGGTCTGGAGCGCCACTCATACAAAAACAGTAACGCTTAAAGAAAGCACTAATGCTTAAATACACAGAATCACACAGAACCGCCTAGGTTGGAAGGGACCATCAAGATCATCTAGTCCAACCATAAAAAAAACAACAACAACAACAACAAAAAAAAACCCCACCAAAACAAACAAACAAACAAAACCCCAAAAAACCCCAAAAAACATGATCACCTATGGAGAACTAAACTTAAGAATTAGGAAGCATGGAAATACTGAGTGACAAACTGAATCACTTGTGTAAAACAGAGAGAGAGAAATCATCCTTTTAGTGCAGGTCCTTTTCTTTCTCAACACATCATTCCTGAATGTCCTGGAGACATCCCCCTCCCCTTGGTTCCAGGTTTAGTCAATGCTTGAGATTCATTACCAACATACAGATAAACTACAGCAACATCTAAGTAATTCAGTGAGATTTAAAGGAAGGAGGTTTTTACACATACAGCTGGTAGAAGGGACTTTCCAGTCTTCATCATACTCCACTCTGGGAGCCTAACAGGTCTAAAGTGTTCTCTCCTCTCGACCACTTCCACCAAAATTCTGTTTATTCTGCTTAGCTTCAAGCAAACCATGTGGCATGGATAAACCATTAGTCAGAGTTTCCCTTTCACAAAGCTCTAAATTACTACCCCTTTGCTCCTGGAGACCCATCCACGTGCACGTGGAACTAGGAAGAACATTTGTCACACTATCTGTACACCCTATGGCAAACAAATGCCAATGATTTACACTAAAGGGAGATGCTAAAATGCAGCAAGTGTTTATATAGTTAAGTGCAAAAGGAAACCTTAGTTTTCATCTGCTGGATCCTGGGGGCTATAGCTATGGAAGATGGTACGCTCCGTATGTTGCACTGCGTTATGCTAAGGTCTTAAAAATTGACAGTGTCAAAATTTCTTTCCACTATTTCCATTTCTAACTCAGTTATTAAGGCCCCACTTACTCATAAACAAGTGAAAGAAGGACATACCAGCTGATGTGGGCTGAGAGCAGGATGAAGCTGGCTGACAGAAAGGGGCTGGTACTTTTTCCCTTAGTTTTATACCTCTGTGCTCGCTACTGTTTTCCCAACTCCGTACTGCAGAAACCTGTCTCAGTTGTCTTTTACTGCTGCTGTGGAAAAAAGGACACAAGCAATAAAAAAGCCCAGCAGCAGGAGGGCACAACAGCAGGCTTTATTTAAATTAGTAAGTAAAACTTAGAATGGGACATTAAACTCCAGAATCAACAAGGAATCACTTAACTGCACAGAAAAAAGCAGCAAAAACTCCAAGACTCAAGCATGGTTCGAGCATTTCAATGACTATAACTCCCCAGGCTTTATAAATTAGTTGTCCCTGGAGAGATAAAGAAAATGCAGGGGGGTTTCATTACAAAAAAAAAATAAAATCTTTTTCAGAGCTGGCATTCATGGTCGGGCTGGAGCTGGAGAGATTATTGCCACAAAAAGCATTTGCTGCTCTCTGAGCAAAACTGGAATAGCAGGGCATATTTGAATTCATTTGTCACTTTAATATCACTGCAGCTTTTCTTTCTATTTCCAAATTCCTTCTCTCACTTGCATCCTTTCTGATTTTGCAAGTTAGAATACAGAATTCCCTTTTACAGTTACATTTCCCATCCAGTCTGATGCCTATGGATAACTTTGGACATGTGGGGAAAGTCTGCTGTTGGAAACAACAGCAGTGAAGTAAGTACACTGTGTAGGGCCGTGGGCACAGCACCCGATCTAGAACAAATTGCTCAAGCAGCTTGGTCTTCCTTCCTTCCCTGAAATAAAAAGCAACACCAGAAAGGCATATTCAAAAGTTACAGCTTTGCCAACATATTAACAAAATAAAGATCCTCTGCCTCTTCAGCCTATTAATTCCAGCTATGGAACAGGCACCGTAGCGTACTTCCCTGCAATGATTTATTTATACAGGTCCTCTGCGCTTGAACGCAAAAGGCACTAATATGCTCTTTAGTTCTGAAGTGCAGGAAACAGTACTTCGGGTTGATAACTTCAAAGGAGGGCACTTCTGCATGTCCAGAAAAATGCTGTGGCTGCTCTTCTGTAAAAGTCAAAGGGTTACAGAAGGGAAAAGGCTGCGTAACAAGGTCAAATATTACAGCACCGTATTACAGCAAGTGGTGATGGAAAAGACTTAAGAGGTCATCTTGTTCATCCCCCTACTAATGCAAAATTGTTCCCTAGAGAGTAATACAGTAGGAAAGTAGTTGTTATACTAAAATACAGGTTACATAATTCAAGAGAATGGGGCCAGGGAAAATTGCTAGAAAAGAAAATAATATAGAAGAACTTACTGCTTTCTTTAGAGATTACTGTAACCAATCTGAGGCTAAAAAATAATCACAAAAAAAGTATGTTGAGGCCAGTCTTTAGCGTTTGTTTCAGTTTACATCTAGGTCTCTGAATTGCTGACCTGTGTGCTTGTGCTTGAACAAGCACATCAGTGCCTCTTGGATTACACGTACTTAATAACAACATGCTAGTCATGATTTGAGGTCTCTGGTTTTATTCCATTTTAAAAACAGTGCCAACCCATTGCCCTGCATGCTCCATCAGTATTAGTAGACAAAGACCAACAAGCAAATTATAGCAATCTATCACTAAAAAACAGGACAAAATATTTAGGCACACACCCACTATCCCTAGAATTATGGAAGCCTTATCTGTGCTGACAGCTTGGCAAGAGGCAAAACATCCGAGCGAAAAACATCACAGGTTTGTGCCAAGAACGTGAATGAGCTCCTGAGCTTCAAGTTCAGACCAAGTTTTACTGTTGTGCAAGACATGCCAAGATACGTCAGAGGCTATCTCCAAGAACTAGGTTGTTCCAGTGATTCCAGTCCATCCTCAGGAAGTGCATTTACCAGCCTTCGGACCTCAGAGAATTCAGCCTCCTAATTAACTGCACACTTTCCACCCCATCAGAGATTGTTCAAAAATTTAGACAGCAAGTATGGACCACTCACAGTAAGGCAAAACAGCATCAGGAGCAGCTGATGGTGAAAATCTGATAAAGCTGCTTCTCCTCAGACTGCTGCTAGTGACTGCAGTGGTGTGTGCATCTCTAAATACATGAGCCTGCATTGCCTATATGCACGCTGAGACTTTCCAGCCTCACAGCCACGCTGCTGAGGGCAATGGGTTCCAACTCAATTTTGGGGTTTTTTTGACCATTTGGAGTCACCAAGACCAAGCACCCACCACAAAGTCCTCTCATACAAAAAACAGTAGATATGCCTGTGAGACACACAATATATATTAAGGGTTTACATTTATTTGCACTTCAGCATCACCCAGAAGCTTCAGCACAGTGATGAAGATCCCTTCTGGAAAACTTCTAGATGGGGCATCCAACTCCCGTGGAGCTTCATCTATAGGTTTGGGGGTTTTTTTTCCACAAATTAATTAAAAAACAGAAAAGCAAAGAATTCCAACTTTAATGCCATAGCACCTCCAGGATATTTATTTCAGTATTTCATTACATTTACTGATAACACTGATTTCTAAAACAATTTTTTAAAATTTAATTTTAATTTTCAGACCTCCCCAGTCTGAAAATTCTTGTAATGTCTCCATATAGCAGCCTCTTCCTTACATTAAATAACTTTACCTGCACCTCATCTTTCCTAAACCTCTGATAGTCTTTCTTGTTCTTATGTACATCCTCTAATGAATTTGCATCTTTAAGTGCCCAGACACAGCAATTCAACTGAGTCTTTACTGATTTTGAATAAAGAGGAAAAAGAGCATTTCAACAGATGAAGACTTGGTTTTGATTTAGTATTACAGAGTCACACAGCAAAGACCAATCCCTTAAGTAATGGTCTCATAGTTCCCAGCAGATGTGATCTCAGTCAAAGGCATTAGGCTAGTTTACCAGCTTTGTTCAAATAACTTGATCCGTCTTTTTCCATTTGTCTTGATGTGTTTTAGGGTTCTTGAAGGATGCCTCTTTAGGATACTTGAAGGATATAGTTAAATTAACAGAAATTAAGTTAACAGAGGCTGATTTGCAATAGAGAGGGAATGAAGAAATATCAGATGTGCAGAACAGAGTGCAGCACAAATACTTTTAGCAGATGTCAAAGTAATTCAGGGTCAGCAATTTTCCCATCATTCTGAAGTTGCTGGGACACATGAAAAATGCAGTAACTGAAAGGAAAAGAAAACCTCAGGAATAAACTGGAACAGAACCGCTAAGATCTCGAGCTAAATCCATGCCAATGCATGAATCTCATCTGATGTGCATGCGAGGTCAAGTGCACGGCCACTCCTCATACAGTAGCCTGGGGGGGTTTGGAGGTCCCCACTATCTGCCGGATAAGTTGCCTCCCAGCATTTCTACCGCTGCTGCACCATGTGCCTCATCATCTCCTGGGTCACACTGGCACACGTTGGGTGCAGGTGGCTGGCACATCATCTGCCATACCACGCCTTACAGCAACAGGGACATGAAGAGGCATCCTGAGAACATGGCACAGACAGCGTGATAAGCTTAAAACGCTTGGAGAGGTAACACCTCGGGGGAGCCAACAGTCCCAAGCTTCACGTCACATCCAACAGCCCTGCAAGAGAGCTCTGCAGTTGCTGTCCTTCACTCCTGAGCATTTTATTTGCCCTTCAGTTGCTACTTTTTATTACTACCCAGACTGTTGTGAATATAAACGTTTCTCCAGCACTAGGGACACATCTTCATACCCTCTTAAGGACCTGTACATTGGACCACAAAGATTTAACAGTGGAAGTACATAGGTATTTCACATCCTTATAAAAATTAGGTGAAAGCAGGGTACTGCTCCAGTTTCCAAGTAACACGATTGGGAGGTGCCCAAAGCCGCACATACTGAAATCAGGAAATTACTGATAAAAGGCAACGTTCATCAAGTGGGAACGTCACTTTTGGGATTTCTCCCCCATTTTCAGAGCTGAAAAATATCCCAGATCTTCCAGGAACAAAATGTACGATGCTGCTAGGCTCCACAACAGTGGAGTGAGGTTGAAGTGAGAGAGAATACAAAGCAAATATCCACAAATAGCCACACAGGTCCTACACAGCAGCATGAGAGAAGCTTATATACAAAGCCACCCGCTGCTCTGGCAAGAGATTTTCCTTTGCGAAACAAAAGTTGACCAATGCCTCCCCAAGTAACACTGGGGAGTGCCCACTGGGGCACCAGCTCTTCACTTCTGTCATCGTCCATCAGCAGAGATGGAGGCGAGACAGACCCTGGAGTACATCTCGCCTCACTTAGATTGATTTCCCACTTAAGTTTTCTCCCCAACACCTCCACATCAACAATTTTTCTAACAACTATAATTTAAATGAAAAGTCACTCAAAGCTATTGTGTTCCTTTCCGTATGGCTCAGTGCTATGCTGGTTGGTTCGGGGCAGTTTCCAGGCACATTTGCAATGGGCACGGAGTACCAAGTTTGCAGTTTAACAGCTGAACAACCCAAACAATTATTTTTAGTACCAGCAAACCTCTACATCTGTATTTGCTAAAAAAAGTAACACAATAAAAAAAACTATTTCTGAAGCACCTAAGAAGAGTTTTTCTTTTACCCTCCCCAGAGGAAAGGCTATCCCTCCCAGCGCTCTCCACATACCACCTACCATTCATTTGTATTTTCAAACATTCCTGAAGTGCAATTTCTGTTTACCGTACCACGCGGCACTTGGCCTGAACTTGTTTAACACATGTTCACGTTATTTATCCAAACTCATTCATCACAGTTGTAAAACATCTGACAGACGATGGAGGTTTTCCAGTATGTATGAGGTCTCTCACTTAATTCAACCGCTCATTATTTCCACCTCTAAGTAATTTGACCAAAGCCACACGAAAGCACTCAGCTATACTAAATTTTTCTCTGTTCATTATCGATTCAGTCACTGGCTTGGAAAAGCTCTAGCTCTACTTATCTAATTAATCAGGATAATATCAACTATATATATACACACACTATATATACACAAACAGCTACCTATAATAATATATATGTTTATATATCTATATGTTATACATACATATTTTATACATATTATACACGTATAAATGCAGTAGTTTCTTTTTAGAAGGATCCACGTGATAAGAAAGCTTAATTGCCACATGGATTGGAAATTGTCATTTGTAATATAAATACAGCCAGGTGCTATGCAAAGTGTTTCTCTGTGCAAAATGTAAGGTCCTTCCACATCAGAGCCTCGTGTTTATGAAGAACCAGAGAAGCACAGTGACCCTCAAGGCCACAGCTCTGGTCCTTCTGTTCTGCTAATCTAATCTAGGGTTATAACCAGTTACACAGGTTATAAGCAAGTGAAAGTTACAATTAACTCTCTCCGCTTTACTATCCTTCTCAGTTACAGCTACCACCATTTCCATTTTCCAAATGGTAGCTCAAAAACTACAAATGTCATGATTATGCCTGGCTCTAAAATACATCAAGAAACAGACAGGCAAGCACTGATACTGATGCAAGAGTGATTCATACACCAGCGTGTTGCTCAATCTTTCCTGATGTGCTACATCAAGTGATTCAACTGGTCCTGCATTTCTCACCTAGGACAGCACACTCTCTCCTCTACCCCTTTTATCTGCTGATACTTACAATGTTTTCTTGGGAAGCAACCCCATGAAAACAGCAATTTACTGTGAAGCAAAAGCCAGTCTCCCAGTGCAGAACGTTTGAAGTCCCTCTGATAAAACATGAATAATTTCCAATTTTTTGACCCAAATTCTGTCCCGCCGCAAAGAACAGGAACTCCTGTCCTAGCTACGGAATTAAATGCTTCCCTCCTAAATCTTAAGGTCTTGAAACTACAGGTCCTATGTCAGCTGCAGAATTACACATTACACAACCACTCTTGAACCGCAAAGCTGACTTGGTAAAATACACAAGAACAGTTGGCACCAGGAACACCAGAGGGTTGCTCAAGGTTGACCCTTCCCAAGCTCTAGTGGATTTATGTAGCCCTTGTGAAAAAGAAGAGGGCTTTCCACCAAGAAACTACTGTGACAGATTCAACATGACTTTTACATAAATGGATTTATTTATGACAATGATGTGCATGAAGCTACCATTTCTTTTACTCAGCTAACATGTAATTTTCATATTTCTTATCAGCTCAGCTAAATCAAACATAAAGAAGTCTCTCGTATATAAATTAAAAAAATCAGCCAGCTGTGGAGTCTCTACACATAGGGGTATTCAATACATGACTGGACACAGCCCTGAGCAACCTGCTCTGGCTGACCCTGCTTGGAGCAGAGGAGTTGGACAAAACAATCTCCAGTGGTGCCATCCAACCTCAATAACTGTGTGAATAGTCTTCAAACAGCTCCACATAGTTTCTCGTACAGTTGACAGAGCTGATGCACGCACATACTACAGCACACGTGCTACACACAATCAGCTATTTAATGTGGAAATTTTTAAATTCCCAGCCATAAAGAAACACAGCAACATAAAATCCACATATTCACAAATTCACTCAATATAAGCATTATGTGCACTAAGTCAATGTAGTTTGGAATCAAATTCTGCAACTGGAAAGTAAGAACGGTTCTGCTTTTTGTGATTACTGAGCATAAATACTGTATTACCTTTTTACTTCTTCTCTCTTCCAGAAGATCTTTCATTGTTCCTTTTTTTTTTCTGCATACTTTACATTGCTCATTAATCATACTGACACAAGTCTATAACCACGAAAGTAGAAGCAAGTGAACAGCTAGGATCTGCAAGAACAAGGACCAGATCCTCCCTTCAGGGTTCCTAATAAACTTTCCAGATTAAAAAAGAGGTAGTTAAAAAAGTGTCATATGTGCTAAGAGTATTCAAGATCCATCCACTGTTCCTGACAAACTCACAACTGTTTGCTGCATGGTTTGGCTGTCTCATATGTTCCTTTTTTTCCCCTTGACGAACTGTGTAAAATAACATTATAAACTACATCATCACATTTTCACTTGACAGCACAGCTTGGTTAGTGCAGACCTCAGAGTAAATAAATAATTCCCTATCCTTTCCCACTTCAGGAATCCTATACAAACATATTTGTTAGACTGAATCTGAAAGGAATGCTGGATCACTTTTTTCGAAAGAAAAGATTTAGTTTTGTACAGTTTTAAATTTATGCTGTGTTAATCTTACTTGGTGGCTGAGAAACACACAGGGCAGATTATACTTGATTAAGGGACTTTCGTGAGGACAGAAGTGTCCTGGGAGAACAAGGCCCAGGGAGAAGCTGCAGCAGTAAACAAAGTGAAAAATCTCCGCTTCTGTTTAGTCAACTGGATCTTTGCCACTGCCTTTGTGAGTCTTTACCTTCCAAGGGTTAATATGGATCTAACTCCTTTGCCTCCCTCCACCTCCCACCCTGTCATTATATCTAAAGTCTGTACAGAGCCACTGGAAAATAAGGATGATGACGAGGGATGAGTACAGAAGGCAGCTCCAGCAAGAAAACAATAGGATTTGTACATCTGATTATACTCTATTACATTCAGAAAACAGGAAAATGTGGTTTCTTAGAAGAAACAAAGGACATAATATTATTATCATCTACAGAAGGAAAACCATGAAGAAACTACCAGTTTCTCAAGATTGCCTTAGTGGTGCTCCTGGTCTGCAACCAGTACTAGTCCTCCATACAGAAAGCAGACAGTTACAGGGACAAAAACACCATAAGAAAATAAAAAATCCTTTTTCTTTGGACTGAAGAACTATTTCTTACTGTATACTTCTTTTTTATTGCTCTTGGCTAGGCTTTTTGTGCAAATCAGTGCCCTACAGTGCCATATGCTGTATATGAGACAACCTCTCGAGTGTGTACAGAAAACTTTAGTTGGTGCAGGATTTGGCAACTTGCTTGTTAAGTGGCATTTTAATTCATGAGCATATTAAATTTGTGATGCATAATCTGCTTGGGGAGCCTGCTAGTTTTAAGATGTTAGTCTAGACCTATAAAGCCCTAAATGTCTTGGGACCTATTTATCCAGGAATCAAGTTTTTTTGGAGGTTTTCTGATGAAACAAAAGTTATAATCAGAAAACGTCAGTCACTAAGTTAGAAACATTGCATTCTAAGTCTCTCACAGACGAGACACTTTCTTTAGGTCCAAGATAGGATCCCAATGCGGTCTGCCTAGATTAACTGTAGCTGGGGACCCAGGAAGATTATGGTCTTTGGCCCTAAGACAGTCCTGTGGGAAGCTGTGGGGCTGCACTATGGTGAGGCAAATTGGAAGGGAACAAACTTCAGGTCCTAAAAGGCTGAGAGCTTGCGGAGCCCAAGCTTTGCTGAAGGAATCCCAGAGAGCCCAACCTGGAGCCGAAGTGCCAAAAAAAAGAAGCGCACATTTCAGCCACAAATTTCAGAAAGCAAAAATTAATTTGTACTCAAAGTACCTTCACTTCATTATCTTTTTTCTGCAGAGGTATTACGATGGTATTTCCTGTGCAGTTTCCAAGCTGTGCAACAGAATATTGGGTGTGTTTGTGAAATCTCTGTCACTCCTCGCTCCCTGCAACTTCAGGGGTTTGCATGTCTGGAACAATCTTATTTTTTTCCGGTGTTTTATTAGCAGCCCCTTTCTGAGAAATGCCAGGTGGCATCATGCCCAGAATCGCTTGCCAGCTAATCTCAGAGGATTGGGCATTACGCCATTTGAATTAAAAGGCTCAGCTCTAACTCACTGATAACATTTAGGAATCAAACCAATAAAACGGAGAAACAAAATGAATATGAATAATCTCTGAAGCACACAGATGATGGCTTTTATTGAAAATGTATACAGTTAATGGAGAAAGAAAAAAAAAAAAAATAGCAGTGGACCTTTCTCCAAAACAAAACCAGGGTTCAAGTGAGAACAATCTGCTGTGATTTCATCAGTTTCTGAGAACGGCAAAAAGAAAAAAAGGAATTTGCCCATTTAACTACAAAGGTAATGTCACAGGGATCCCTGCAACAGGGGGCTCAAACTTCAGACAAGTTATGCAACGCCACTCACCCCACAGAGTCAGAGGAGAAAGAAGGAGAAAAAAATTTGCATCTGAAGGGAACAATGGAGTTTTCCCCTCAGTCCCTTCATTCTGGCCTTTTGAAATGTCCTTCCTAAAATAAAGAGGGCGTTTAATTTATGAAGACCAATAAAATCATAAATAGCCAGTTAAAAAGTCTACATAATCCTCTCAAATCTTATCCATATCAACAATAAAACTTGAGATACTTCAGCATGTGCACATAGACGAGTGGGGAAGAACACAGACTACCAATGTCTAACAATTCCATAAATTACAAACTGTTCTTCTATAACAAGTTTTTAGGTTTTACAGGCTAGAAATTCCCACGTACAACACAG
This sequence comes from Limosa lapponica baueri, assembly GCA_002844005.1. Lineage (NCBI taxonomy): Eukaryota > Metazoa > Chordata > Aves > Charadriiformes > Scolopacidae > Limosa > Limosa lapponica. Next base: position 556,867 of record KZ505715.1, read on the forward strand.
CCTACAGGAGGGGTATGGGAAAGAAAAACATGAGGCTAATAAGGATGTGACTATTAGGAAATAAAACAATTCAAAACCATTTCCTATAACACAATTAAAGAAAAATATGGGAGGCAACTTTGGCTTACTCTGACTGTTGTCTTTATAAAGCATATCTGCATTATTTACATCTCCTCCTCTATTCTTTCGGAGACCATGAGTCAGTAGAGGACAGTTATTTTTCCTCCACTTCCTCATGCACGCCTTGGAAGGTCAGCTGGCCTCCCTCTTGGAGTATATTTAATAATTTAATTAACAGCAACAACAACTACTAATCAAATTAGATAAACCATATGGAGAAAGTGTCCTTTTCCTGTGACATAACAACATCCAGGCAGACATCCATTGAGAAGTAACAACTGAGAGGGGAGCTTTCTCCATCTTACAAGCAAGGCGTGCTCTACAGGGTGAAGCACTTTTATCTTTGGCCATAACAAATGCCCACAGTTCAGATAGATGGAGGCCCATAAAAGTCACTTGCTTTTTCAGCCCCATTTGCAAAGCATGGATGTTAGCCATAAACGGGCATATTAGCATCATTCAAACAGAGGTGGACATTTCAGAGAGCCCGTGATCTTGCATGAGGCATTTCCCCTCTCCCCATCTTCACCCCTCTGCTTGCAAAGCCCCTCATGCGTCTCGCTGCCCATGGGGATCTGCTCACCTTGTGCTCCCAAGGCAGGAGGGGACAACCAGGTGGCTACTGCAGCTGTGCGAGTACAAAAGGAGCTTGTGTGCAGGCAGCTCTGCCCCGACCCCGCGCGCTGCTTTTGATGTCAGCCCCGTGCTACCCTCGCTGCCCAACATCCTGGGTCGCAGCTTGCAGCAGATAAGTGGGCAATGCTCCTTTGGGCTCCTCACGGCTCTGCAGAGCTGCCAGGGGCTTGGTCCTGCCCCAAAGTGTCAGCTCTGCCATGCAAACAGCCTCTGCCTTCACTGGGGAGAGGCTTGCTGGTGCCAAAGGGACAACTGTTCTTCCCATGTGGTTTGGGTGGCCATTCCCCACCTGGTTTTCCATGTGGTGCCCTCAACAGCAATTGAACCTGCTTCGGCAGGGGGGTAGGACTAGATATTCTCCAAAGGTCCCTTCCAACCCCTACCATTCTGTGATTCCCCAATCACTCTCAATTGACAGGAGCCATCTTCCAAGCACTGCCCATCTCTGTCTGGTTGTGACACTCCTTGTTTTCCAGATTAATTTATTTTCCCACATGTCTCTGTCAAGCCACCCAGTGACCACCCACCAGCCAAAGACCTTGGCACATTTGGCTGGGAACGGTCCAGAGTAAAAGACCTGGCTGCTGGGACACAAACTGAGTCTCGACAGAGTGGAGACGTACCACAAGGCTTGATGCAAAAACCCGTCGCTGGCTTCTGTGATCCTTTTTTCTCCTGTAGACACAGCACAACAACAGACTGTGCTGATGGAGCACAGGGAAGAGATGAGCCTAGAAGCAAACCCTGCAGCACTTCTTCATCCTTTCTGCTGGCGTGGCTTGCAGTAACAACCACATTTAAAACAAGTTAAAAAGCATAACTCTACTGAAACACTGAATTTCATATGTATTATCTTAATTCCAAAACACACAGTACCTAAAGGGGGCCTACAGAAAAAATGGAGAGGGACTCTTTATCAGGGAGTGTAGTGATAGGATGAGGGGTAATGGTTTTAAACTGAAAGAGGGGAGATTTAGATATTAGAAAAAAATTCTTTACCCTGAGGGTAGGTAGTGAGGCACTGGAACAGGTTGC
>KZ505715.1:558667-593443 GCA_002844005.1 Limosa lapponica baueri
GAATTTCATATGTATTATCTTAATTCCAAAACACACAGTACCTAAAGGGGGCCTACAGAAAAAATGGAGAGGGACTCTTTATCAGGGAGTGTAGTAACTGAAAGAGGGGAGATTTAGATATTAGAAAAAAATTCTTTACCCTGAGGGTAGGTAGTGAGGCACTGGAACAGGTTGCTCAGAGAAGTCGTGGATGCCCCATCCCTGGAGGGGTTCAAGGCCAGGTTGGATGGGGCTCTGAACAACCTGGTCTAGTGGGAGGTGTCCCTGCCCATGGCAGGGGGGTTGGAACCCGATGGTCTTTAAGGTCCCTTCCAACCCAAACCATTCTATGATTCCAGTGAGAATCATATTTGACTTGCTATTGACCCGGACAGGAATTTAGAGGGAAAGGGACTAACTTCTGAGGCTATCCAAAAACCTGTTTACTACCTAATTCATTAGCCACTAATCATTCACACTTCCAGTTTCTGGGGTGCTTCTTCAAGCCTTAGCAAAGCTTGCTCATGACAAGACAGGCAACAATGCAAAACTAGAACTAAACTCCACTCCAATGAGAACAGAGCTGATTGAACCTAGAAGTTAATGAAGGACAAGAGGCATAATTATGGATGACACTTCCACAAGGTCTTCCCATAGCCCAGCAGCGTGTTTTTATATTGATCTTTTAGCTGCTGTAGGACTGGATTAATTACAGTGCTTACAGTGCCAAATATAGTCAGATTTTTAAATACTTCCAGACATTCCATTTCTTTCAAGGGCATAACACACCTTACAGAAGACATCAAATGCTATAGATAGGCAGGAACTACCTGGAATTGTGCTCTGTTTTATATCAAGCCCATCATCAATACTAAGCAATCATATAAGATGAATTTACAAGAATTTTTGGGGGAATGCTTAACATACACACACATAAAACCACATGCAAATAATCAAAGTATATCTTTCCGGCATCTTCATTATAGTCACGCTTTTGATCAAAATACACTTGTTTTCCTCTACTAATAATACAGCTGGCAATTTATCAAATACTAGAATACCAAAAAAAGACATTTCACTGAAAAATTACATGTCCTGAAAGATGTAAAGCAATACCCAGTGCAACTGCTTTTTCTTCAGCCTGCTGGCCTTCTGCCCAGCATGAACGGATGTGACAACAGACAGATACAGTTTACAGATTGTAAGTAAAATGCCCTCCATAAACAAGTGGGCTAGTTATACATGATCAGAAAATCAGCTCACTTCAAAATCTCTAAAGCTAGAAAACAGTAATGAAAGGAATAAAAAATTTTAAAAGTCAAAGTTCCTGTGAGGAGCGACCCACGACCCGAACTTCAGATTCAATTACTCCCTGAGCCCTGGATTCATAGATGAGCCTGAACATGGTAAACGTGCTCTTTTTTCAGACTATCAAAACAAATGAGACTTTATTATGCAATTAAAATCAAGCTCCATTTTTCTGTCATTACATCAGAATTTGCCTAAAGAAATCAACATTCCTGAAAGCTGGAGCACTCTAGCCATGCTACATGTGCTGTCGGAGGCAGGTTAAATCAGTTGGGAATGCCAGCTGCCTAGTATCTGGCTTGAATTTTCCCTGGCAGTTACTTCCTTCGCAGTAAACTACAGTATATCAGTACACTGCAAGGAGTATTTCCTTTTCCTTTTGAGATGCTGTCCCATGAAAATCCTAAGTAAAAGAAATCTTTTGCAGGTAGATGGAAATTGTTTCCCAGCATGCATCACTGCGCTACCTACCCACCAAAAACACTTTCCGGTAGAACATTTTCCGCTTGATGTTTGCGTGTCTCCTGGTCACGTTTTTGTCCTCTCTCAGATTGCTTTCTGAAGGGCACAGCAAAAGATTGCGAATACATTTGTGTGAGTGTTCTGGCATGGGAATGATTTCACATGACAGCATTTCCATGCCACGCCGGTGGGGCAGCACAGCGCTGGTCCGGCAGCACAAACTGACCTCACGCCAGTTCGCACCGTCTGCGGGCGAACTGCTCTCCCTTTTCCTATACACTAAACCTGCAGAATTCACAAAGTTCTGTCCAAATCTGAAGCGATTAAGTGAAGGCAAAAATTAACTTTTTTTTTTTTTTCATCTACAAAACAAGCACAAAAAACCTCAAAAGCTAATGTGAATTTAGTAAATCTACAGAGATACGGTATGCACACACACAGTTTGCACTTTCCTCTCTTTGTCTAACTTCTGAGTCAAAAGTAGTTCTCATGACAAGTCCTTGAGGTTGAAATCCTTGAATCTTCTACTCACTTGGCTCACTTAGATGAAAGCCCAGAACATAAAAACTTTTGTTTTCATGCCATCCCCAGCAAGCGGAACCGAAGCAAAAACTTGACAGCTATTTTATGTTTGAAATATTGGCTTCAAAGCAATGGGGACAGCACAGTGTGGGTGGGCCTGACACTACAGCTGTCTTAAAACAAAGAGCCTATATATCAAAAAAAGTTCACAAGAGACAGGATTTACCCGGAAAGAATTACATCCAATAGAAATGAAGATGAGGAAGAGAACTTGCACACATGTGTGTTCAGGGAAAGTGGGGGGAGAAAAGTAATGATGCAGTTAAAAAAAAGAAAAAGATATTCTTAAGAATGTTGCATCCAATTCCAGCTGTAACCTTTTACACAGAAATTATCGTTTAAGAGCTTTCTGACTGCATTACAGTATCTGAGCAATACCATATAAAATGGGAATAGGTACTTGAGCTACTAATGGCGCAAAACACTCAAAAAGAGAGTCACTTTACTTACATGTCTGTATTCAAATAAGACATCGTATGCTTCTACAAACTAGTTTGGAATAACGAAGACCATCCCATTAGTGAATAATAAGGTCAATGTGGTGGCTAAAGTTTAGATCATGCTTTCCATCTATGTACTGCACTGTAAAGGATTCAGGGTGATTTTGCTGTTTAAGCAATGAGAAGCAGCAAACATACTAAAATATCACACCCACACAATTCTTGTCAGCGTGTATTATCAAAATAACATAATGCCTAATTTTATAAGCAGAAGTAAAATAGATGAAGATTATGGGGGTAAATCATTGCCACAATTGTCAGTGCCCGTGCCTGAGTTTGCAAACAGAGTTTATGACAAGTGAATGTTTTGATTGCAGCATTAGTTTAAAACATTTGACAGGTTTTCAGGTAACAGGAACTGTAACTTCCCAGGGGCTACCTTCTCTCCTCATACCATCCCATCTGCCAAAGCCAGGAAGGGTGTTTGCCCACAGCACTATTATCTTCCTATGCCTGCTTCAGGAAAAATGTTATTAGGAAGTAAATCAGTGTGGGCTCATTTCTGTCCGTCCCTCCTGGGATTGCATGGGACAACACAACACAGCTGAACGGAGCCACCTCACCTCTGAAGGATCCACTCTGCAAATGAGAGACGGTGAAAATTTCACCTGCTGTTTCAGAAAGGCCACCAAACCACCACAGTCCACATGCTGTGCTTGAAACCTGGTTTTCTGCAGCATCTCAGAAGTGAGCTGGTTCACCTTTTGGACACGAGCATGGCAGATTTGAGACAAGAAGCAGGGATTATGATTCTATGATTATAATGGCATGCACCCAAGTGATGGTGAAGCCAATAACTTGATACCCACTCTTGGGAAAGACAGTACTCTGGGTTGTGCCGCAATGTGCCAGACAACGCAAGGAGCCTCTCCCTTGGAGCTGGGAGCTTGATGAGACCACACCACATGCACCCACTGCACTCAGCAGCCCAAGATGTGGGTTTTGGGTCAGAGAATCTGCACCGCCAGCAGCAAGTAATATCATTAAAGCAGGCAGGAGCATTCATTTAGAAAAAATCAGAGTATCTTCATATTGTAAATCTCTCCTCTCTCTCACAAATGCACAAAAACTTGCTGCTCGTCACCTTCTCATCAGAGTGATTTGTTTGTAGAAGCCAGGATCCTTCAACTAAGAATAACCATTTGATGGGGGCAGAGGGAGCTACTTGATACCTATAGAGAGAGGACACACATGGCTCCATTTGTTCCCAACAGGGCATTTCACTTCAGGGGCCCCCACATAGATGAAAGCTCGAAGTCTCTTTTGCAAACCTCCCTTTGTTTTGTTTTTCTCCTTTGCCAACTATGACGGCTCTAGAGTCACTGATAACAAAAGCAGATGTTTACAGCCACATGGGACGCTTCTCTGTATACAGTGGCTACCGCATTACATCGCATTACTCACTCCGTGACATCTACCATATGTATCACATTGATTAGTAGGCATTTTAAATCCCATTGTCAGTGGTGGGATTAGATGTGCACAAATATTAAAATGTAGACTCCTTCCCCATCTGGCAATCATAAAAACGCTCCTCTAAAACACTGGTTTCCTTCAGGATCCTCGTTCCTCCAACTGAAAAGTATGTGGCTCGTTGTATATTTTGTCAAGAAATAAAAATTAGGTTTTCCTAGTGTTTACTGTGATTGTAGGATCTATGACAAAACCTTCACACTGCTTACGATATATTTTAGAAAGCAGAATGTGTCTTCTATTTTGTATATTTCTGGAGGCAATGCAAACAGCTCTGTCATTCAACCCAACTGACACCTTAGGCAGTTTTCTCTATTTTATAAAATGCAGAAAAGGGCTTCTTGAAGAACCACCAAACCTCTTATAAGTTACTCACTGATATTATCGGATCATTGCTACCTGGCCCTGGCTGGGGAAACTCAATGTGTGAATTGCTTCCTGCCATGTAGTTAATTTTTGATGTTTTCTTCCTCTGATTCAGCAAGGATTAGTCCATTGGACTGGTTCACCGACTGCCTTCTATCTGACACCAAACCTCTCTGTTCTGACTGTCAGCTTTGCTTTCATCTGTGCTGAACCCAGTACTGGGGTGCCCCAATCTCCCTTCAGCTCCATAATCATTATTACTACTAAGGCCTATTAGTGCTAGTATAATTGTTAGGACCCTTGGAAAATTAATGGGTACAATTTACAGACTAAGCATTTCCCTGAAACTGCAAGTACCACTTTAAATTAGTAACTCACACAAACATCAGTGCATTAGATGGAACAGAATTCCTTATGAGCTGGGACCAAGACATCCACAAGAAATTTGTATTAGATATCCATGCACAGCAGAATCTGAATATCCTATGCTGATGCAGGTACGGACTTCAACTATCAGATGAGGGTGTGTATAACATGTGAAACTTTTCTGGTGAAGTAATTTATAAAGAAGACTTGGTATGTGATGCTGTCTGGGATTTGGCATTGTTACAATAATATCTCGAGGAGATGGCTTTGAAGAAAATATATTTTATAAACATTTGCTATTAGTGCAATGCAGATGCCAGCAACCCAGGTGCAGGGGAGGGTGTAGCAGAGATCAAACAAGCTCTGCAGTCCTGCCATCCCCAATCAGATACCTATTTCCTCAGCAGAAATGTGAAATTTCTTATTATGTTAATATAACTTTGGGGGATGCTGGGATTCAGCTATTGTAACTAGCAAAACCCATTTTTAGTGTTCATTTACTGTTATGATGGGTACAAGCTGTTGTCTTTACAGGCTTATTTCAGGCCCAGTGCGGCCTACCGTGATACATTCACTGAGGAACGATAGCAGTAGACAAAATTAACAGATAAAATCCCTGACCTTTCCTAAAAATAACCAAGGTGTTACACAATCAGATTACAAAAAAGCCTGTTTTCTTCATCAAACACTAGGTAACAAATTGGACTGCCCAGTCCATATGCTGCACTGCAGAATGGACAGCCTGCTGGGTCTCCTTCCCACCTGCCTCAGGATCCAAGCTCTAACATGAGAGACAAATAGGACAATTTCTGCTCAGCCACCACCATGGCTTAGGGCTTTCGGGACCCACACGGGGTCCTGGAGGCTCTGCAGCACACCAGGGACCTGGTAGAACCAAATTCTCCTGTCAAGGGTAGCAGCAGCTATGCCATTTCTCTGTAGTGGGAACACGCAGGGGAATCTATCCACATTCTTTTCCTGCCCTCCCAGCTCAAATGGGCCAAAACGCAAAAGCCAACTTTGCAAATAAATATGTATGGTGATAGCTTTTTCTCAGCAGATTTCCCCAAAAGATCTGAGCTTTTCTTAAGGATATTCACCTTCACTAAGAATGGTCTTAGGCTCAACTCAAGCTTTTTGGTAGGCTGAATTCACTGTCAGTGACAGCCCTTAAACTGATAAGCTTCTCTGAACTTCATACAAAGCAACAGTTGGGACTACAAAGTCAAGGTTGTGTTTCAACTGATAATCCCACTTTTTGACTGGGCCATACAAAGTACTAAGTATCATGTTACTGGTATTAAATTTAACTAGAACTCTCCAGACGGCACTCTTCATGCAGGAAAGATAGGAAAATAGAGGATTTATAGTGAAGCTTGTGCTTCACATGACAAAACAAGACTCCACAGGAGACAGCAACTGCAGCTGAGACAACTCTCAAGCATCCCAATACACTCTGGGTAAGTTTTGATTTCACACTAAAGTGCTTGTTAAGTCTCATCAGGACCTTCCCATTGAGTATCCCCACTGATAGCTTCTGCCAGCTGCAAGCTAATCCTGTCGAGGTAAGCACCTGCTTAAGCTTTTAGGTGAGAGAAGTAGGAGACACATCTGCATGCACACATCTGTCTTTTTGTTTCTCCTATGTATTAACCACCACCTCTGCCTGGCTCTTACATCATAAGTATCTTCACAATCCTTTCTCCCAGACCAGAAACAATAAGAAAGTGATCTTGGAGTTGAAGAACTGGTTTGCACTTGGACAACCCCAACACAATCCTACTCCTGCAAGCAGGCTATGCCTTAACCTAATAAATTCCTCAGCACTTGTTAATCTTGTTAATTGTGAATGAAGCCCCTAAGTCAGAAATACCATTTGTGTGCAAAGATTAAGGCTCAGTCCAGCAGAATCTTTGCTTATCTTTTTTTTTTTTCTTGGAGTCTCATATTTAAAATGGGCAGAATAGTATTTTCATGCTTTAAAGACATTCAGATATGCCTTTGCAGTGGGCTACTCGTCGGTTTATGATAGATTTATAAGCACAAGTCAAACATAAATAGATTTCTTAATGGATGCAGGACGGCACCCAACATTTGTTACATTCAGAACAGATTAGTTTTAATTTAAAGAGAGCAGAGGCATATGTAATGCATCCTACACAATTATGTAAAATGTCAATCTCCAGCCTGAGAGGCATGTGATTTGCTGCTATGCACCACTTACACCTGGGTTTTCTAACAGCTGGTTAGCGGAACTGAATCACTTCACAAATTTTGTTCCACTTGGAACCTGACTTCACTGCACGGCTAGCAATTTTCTTGCTATCCAGACACAGATCAGAGACCTCAATGACATCTTGCTTTATTACTCAGCAGATTTTAGACTTGATAATAATATTAGAGTAGCAAGGGGGGCTGCAGCACAAGTTGTCAAGATGCTTTAGCTCCAGTGGTCTACAATCTAGGGTTTCAATCTACTTTTGAACCAGCATGATTCCCACACAAGTCCAGCACGAGAAGTTGAGCTCTGTTGTTCAGTGGCACCGCTCCTTCCCTGGCAGCAGATGCTTGGAAACTGCAGAAGGTGCAAAACCCAACTGACTCCGAGTTCCCCTAAACATTAGAAAAACATGAATCTGAAGCTTGCAGCTGCATTTTATCACATTTATCCATATAAATAGACCAAACCCAAAGCGGATCCAGACCTGAACTTTTCACCTTGTGTCCCTCTGTGATGAAAATGTATCTCATTTTGTTAGCCAGACCAGAAATTCTTTATAAGACTTGTATTATATTTCTAGCTAAGGAATGACATTCTCACCAAAACCCTACTGTGCTATGGTGCCTAAAATAGTTAGCTCACTAATACTGTCCAGGTTTGGAGGTTACATTTTGAACAACATGTTTTGACTGAGTAAAGTTTTTTTAATAATCTTTTCAGCTTTCCCCCATCATTTATCTTCTTGGAGCATAAGACACTGAGCCTGGACCGGTTTCAAATACCAGTGAAGAGAACACTACTCTCCTGTGGGCGCTACCAGAACACCATTAAGAGAGGAAGAGATGCTCAGGAGGATATCACAAGTCTTTTGTCTGGTCTTCAGTGTATCATATACCTTGGAATGTTTCTTATTAACTCTTGGATAAATGTCTCCCATAACGCATAATAAAATTACTGATGACTGATCAACTACCCTACTTTATCAAGCCCCATCTTTCATCAGAAACAGACATTTTCACAGCCCTGCAGTGATTCTTTCCCCATTCTTAATCCCAAGACACTCCCTTTTCAAAATCATAGCTTGCAAAATTTGGGACACTGAAAAAAATAGATAGATTGTACAGAACAGGTGTGAATCACACACACTCAACAAACATTATTAGTATTTAGGTTTGGGGGTTATTTTTAGACCCCAGAGTTTGGATTTTAGGTCTAAGTAGCATATTTTGCTGAAGTCAACTCTCCACTTCCAGTTGTCCTAATGTGGAATGAGGGAGACACTGATTTTGTTGCTGAAGAACAAATATGGATGACATTACTACTTTCCAAGTTTTATCTCAGGGAATCAAGCTCAGACAGCTTTGTACCACACTCGCCATTGCATTCAGTTTCAAGTTAAGAAGAAAAGACAGTGATGTCTGATACCTGAGCTACTGCGCCCCACTTGACTGAAGCCAGAATTTACAGAGTCAGACCACGGATCTCTGAGCTGGTAACACAATCTGCTTAATTTGCTTATGAATAACAAAACCAGAGAGATTTAATCTGGTTTTCTCAATAAATATTTATAGGCAGATGTCACATTTTCAAAGCTATTCTGATGCCTAAATGAGTTCCAAGCACCTCCAGGCAACTTCAAAATACTGGGGGACCTACCAATGAAGGACCAATGAAGGAGGCAAGTAGCTCAATACAAAGGTGCTGCAAACAAAAAGCCACACGAGAGTTTGCTATAGCCACTACTGGCTACTTTGTTGCATTTAAATGGAGCACCAAAATCCCACCAAAAGTTAGCCTTTCTCTCTTATTAATATTATGAGTTTTGATAGTGGCAAACTCCTGTTTGTGAGCAAAAACTACATTTACAAATAATCAGTGTTCTGCTCTATAGCCATACAAAAATACAGCTAGCCTAAAACATGAAAAAGAATAAGCAAGTCCTCAAACTAGCTGCAGTTTGTCTACAGGATGCAGTCACTGGAAAGGAGAAAGTGTAAAAGAATTAATTTTTCCACCAGTGAACCAAAAGAATCCAGATTTCCTCAGTTCTTCAACTACTCAAGATATCCGCCCTCCATATGGGCTCCACACCCAGGTTGTCTTGGCCTAATGCTGCAGTTTTGTCTCCCAAACAGCTTCTTACACAGTTCCCAAAATTACAGTATCTACACGAGGGGTGCAGAACTCAGCTGTGCAAAACACTATTTTCAGTATATCAAAAGAGGATTCCTGATCCTGATCCAACCCTGTTGCTAACTAGATTAAGAGCAATGCTGGTTACACTGCTGTGCAGCACACTCTCAGGCCCTAGTTCAGAGAAGCTACTCTCGTATTAGCATAGGAGTATGCAATATGAAGAACATGGGATTAAAAAGCCTCCGACACAAATCTGGGTTTGCGTTAAGTCACAAGTGGACTTTAACCTGGCTAACTGCACTTCCTGAGAACTAAGAAACCAGAGCTCCATCCTTCACAGAGGTTTTCTCTCCTGTGCTCAGTTCTGGGCTGCTGCAGATGCAAAAGCAGCGAGTCTGCTGAGGGGCGAAGGAAAGCAAGGGAGCAGCAGATCGCCATTTGTGTTATGAGAGAGAGTCCGCTTCTCTCTGCACAGCAGAGAGAAGCGGACTCTCTCTCATAACAACGGATCAGTGCAATCAACCAAGAGCTCCTCTAATCATCATCATTGCATCATTCCAGCCTGGAACAAATCTTGAACCACCTTAATTACAAAGTGCTATGGTTTTAGCTTATCATACTCGCTATGACCAATCAAGGTGCAAACCTGCTTCTATGCTGAATTCAGCAAGAAACCTATGAAGTTACAGAATCAAAAATAATTTAGGTTGGCTGGGAAGTTGAGGACACCTGGTCTAGCTTCCCACTCAAAGCAGGGTTCTGGAAAGCTATGTGTGAGCTAGCTGCCGAATGCAATAAAACCAGAAGATGCCAAGACATTCCATTCCAGCATTAGCTTTAACAGGGAGACAGTTTGCTACATCTAGTTGTGAAATCTCCATCACCCTAATGACAACTATCAAATCCTTTTTCTTCCACTGAATGGCTCTCAAATGCAAGGGACAAATTCAAGGGCTTTATTTTCTAGCCAAAGACACCCATTACACTCAAGAATCTGCAGCTGTTAAAATTCATACACCGAAATAGCTCTGCCTGGCTACTCAGAAATACGGTTCTTAGAAGCAAAGAGTTGAGACAGACAGTGATTACAAGGGAGCCCAAATTTACACGGGGCTGGGGCCAGGGTAGGGGTGGGGGTGAGGAATACATACACTAGGAACCATCTTACTCAAGCTGAAAATGAAAGCTGACCAGAAAGCAATCTGAAATAAATATCTGGAATTGAAAGAAAAAGGTAGGAAGTGATCAAATTATGGGTGGGAAAAAAAAAAAGAAAGAAAAAACAAAGAGCAAGAAATCATTAATGACTCAACTTTTCTTGTTTCCAGCACTTGAAAGCATTCGAGTAAATACTAAAAGACAGAGGTACTTTAAAAATAAATGGTTCCTGTTTCGTGTCCTTCTCTTTCTCACTGCATGAGTTTCAGTTTTAAAATGGCAGCGCTTTTTAGTGCTACAAAAGGTTGGGACTCCAAGGACTTGTTTACATTGCCAGATCAAGTGAGTAGCTCCAACGGCTTGCAAAGATTGTTGAAGTCGCATTTCAAGTGCTCCACACAGGCTTCCTGTAGGCATGCAATGGCTGAGCCAATGGCAGAATGAGCAATGCAATCTTGCTTTCACTGGAAATCAAAGGACAGCTTCACATTTGCTCCAAAAGGTTTTACACGGCCATGAATGTCTGTTTTGCTTGACTGATCTGCCTACTTGATTTGCTTTAAACATTTATTTCCTCTGAAGTTTTCCCCCTCTCTGTCCTATAAGAATATTTTAGTTCTGCATGAACCCTGGTAGTAGTTATTTCATTACTGTATTGCAAATTACTCTTTTAACTGTACATCTCTTTATTTCAGTAAAGCTATTTTGAGATCCAAAGTAACCTATCTCCTTGCCTATTACACCAACCAGACTTTGTGATTTCCCTCTACATACGCTTTCCTAAGGTACCCCTCAGACAAACCATATAATTACGCTAACTCCATGGTTCCCTCTGCCACAGCCCAGACTTACTTCCTGATGTCTCTCTCACCATTGTCTGCTCTACCAAGTGTCCACTCTAATGAGAGCAATAGACCTTCAGCCAAGGGCTCCTTTGCCACAGGGAGTGTGTATTCTGGCCCAAAGGACGAGCCAGCTCCTTTGACGTGGGGTGGCTTCCAAGCAGGGCGTGACATGGACTGTAACCGAAACAAAAAGCCTATGTCCACCTCTTCTGCTTATGGACCCTGCCATCTCCAGGCAGCGGGATAGGATAATTCATGCCCAAGCCAAAATGCCAGTGGTGTAATTCCTCACAGAAAATAAACCTCTGGTCATGCAGGTTCAGCCTCATCAAACAGCTGCCAGTGCAGCAAAAACAACCCGACACGCCTGAAGAGCAGGGACCAGTGAATGTTATCACATCATTCTAAGCACCACCAGATGAAGTGAAACCAGAAATGCTGCAGTAACACCTTTGCTGTTTGCTGAAAGGGTTTATTCAGCCATAATTAAGCACCACAACAGAATGCTGCTATTTATCTATTGCTTAAAAAGTCACCTTTTTAAAATACCCCCCTTTTGAAAGGTCTCCTTGGGGCATGGTAAGAGGAGATCAAATGTCTCACGATGAGACTGCAGATTGGACGGACAAAAGAAGAAACACAGGACTATCTGCACTCAGATATTTATACATAGCCATCAGTCCCATCCTGCAGCTGATATCTCCCCTTTTCAGTAAGTAAGGATGTTGCTTAATTGAATGCAGCCTATGAAAAAAAAATATTTTTCAGCTGAGTAACGATCTGGGTAGGCATATTCTAGACCTATGTTAACAGTAAAAAAATACCCCAAAGTCATGCCAAGGTAAAATATGTGAGTTTAGAACTTTGTAGATACCATGGCCTGTTACATTTATGACATCTTTCCAATTTAAGTAGTTAAGATTTAACGTCATAAAATAAACAAGCTGACATCAAGAGCTTGACCATAAACAAGCTCTTACAAAGAAAATCTGATGTATACCTATTACTTACCAATTTCAGATCAAACCAGTAGTCAAACTCCATTGATGAAAATTCATCTATGAAATTCCAATGTTTCATGAGAATTTGAAATCCTTTAAAGGATGTTTCTTTTATTTGGATGTATATCTAAATATTCCAGTAAGAGGGTAATCAAGATTAACCTGCAAGGGCTTATCATGACAACAATATGATTCCAACCTTTGAAGTCTTGAAGATACAATTATTGCCATAAAGGCAACATGAGTTGGGATTACAACTTTCTGAACTGTGAAATAGCTTGTGTACACTTACCAGCTTGCAGGTAATGCTTCATTTTCTTAACCCTACAGAAAATCATATTACTACAGATGCCGCTAGATGTGCCCTTAAACTGAACACTCCATCCTGTAGATCTGAACTATTTAAGGGTCTTCGGGGTTCCCCCCTCCCCCCCGCGAGTTCTTTCGTACTTGTACAGAAATGACAAATAACGCAGAGTTAATACAGGGAATTCAGAACCTATTTTAGAAAACGTTTTCAAATAATGCAGAATGAAAGGTGAAGCTCCCCCAAACCAAAAGTAAGTTTGCACAAATGTTTTAACTTCCTTACTTCCCTTGAAAATAAGGCAGACCGCACCATAGCACAGGCATCCTACAGTCGGGGAGCTGAACTCCTCAGCGAGCTATGAATGTCACCCAGAAATTTCAGGTGATTCAGCTCTTTGACGGTGAGACGCGCCTTGCATCTGCTCTTGCATTTCTGCTGATATCCAAATAACTGCGCATGTGAGCAACGCTGCGTCCAGCTTCCATGCCTGAAGCTCCGCTAACACTGATCAGCATTCAGCGCACAGCCCTAATGACATATTTTTAGGACTGTTGAGAGCCTTTCTGCAATGCTGCTCTCCTCTGCTAGCCATAACACCCTACCACAAAGAGCTTGGCAGTTGGCAGTGCTTTCTATGCCTTGTAAAACCTTGCTTCTGATCACAAAGCAGGCTCTCCTATACGTACTATTCTGTCCAAACAGGCAAAAGATATTACGGGTGTAACGCTATCTTTCTGGGCAAATAGCCTAGACATAATTTAACTTTTTCTTTTTTATAATAATTTGAACGAGAATTGCAGCCTGAAGACTCAATATAAAATCGCACCAAACATTTCAGTATTACTTCTTTAATCTTGGCTTACTCTGTATTCTTTAGGTAAATTCCACAGGAGGACTAGGGATATGATTTGTTCTCATCACCTTTTAGGCTCCAAGAGTTATCTGCAGCACGGATCCAATTTTTAGTTATAGTCTTCTCTAAAATCACTGCGTATCTGTAACTGGCCTTAGGTTTGAAATATGGTCTGAGACCCCCCTCAGATGCAAGAGACTGACAGGAAAATACTGGGAAACTTCCCAGGCACAAACCGTTACTGGAAGGTAGTCAATCTTCTCCTTATTCCTGACCCATTTCTTTCAGCCCTCAGTTACACACAACCTTTTGTCCTTCTCCACCGCTCGTAGCAGAACAAAGCCCAGGCACAGTTCATCAGCCTTCCCCAGAAGAGGGCCTGGGGAAAGCCACTGCTACAGTCAAGTCGCCATTTGGAGAAACCTGTCTCGTAGCCATCATTCAAACATACAAGGCCAAAAAGCATCAGCCTGAAAAATTCACCGAAATGTGTCTCCCACTAAAGTGGCAAGGTATCCCAAGATGCTTATGCTGATCGCATTCCTGTGTTCTCCAGGTATGGAAATAAAAAACAGACATCTCTCTTATTTAGGAAAACATGAGACTACACCAAGAAAAGTTTTACCTCAGAGCTATAAATTATGAAAAGAGATTTTGCACAGCCTGGGAAAACACTTCGAACCGGCAATGCTTTCTCCAGCGCTATGAAAACCTGAAAACCTGAGAAGATAGCCAAGGTGGGGCTGAGGGTGGGAGGATTTACAAAAATACAAGTATTTGTGACTCCACTTTCCCACATCTTTTCCAGCTCAGAGATTAACAATAAATTGTGTCAAACTTACTAGAAAAGAACAAGGAGCTGTGTTATACAGAAAGCCCCAGGGTAAAGAGCTATCTGAGCCAACTCCACACAGACCAGGAGGGACCGAGGAGAACAGGCTCTTTCACAGACCAACCACCTCCCAAAAATGATTACCACAGACATGAAGTAAACACTTGGTTTATGCTCTCAGAATACAATTCAAGGAAGAAGTACCCATGGAGCACTGAGAACCCTGCACCAAGGGCCAGCGGTCACTTCTTGAGGTGAAAGGTGGCCGCTTCATCACGTTGCCCAGATGACCTGGGGAATCCTGGTTCCCTCTGACCCAGAGCATTCAATATGCTGGGTACAAGCACTGCATTCCCCAGAGCAGACAAGTCCAGGCTATTACAAGCTACTCAAATTTTCAAACAGATCTTCATTTATAAACCACTTTTTCCTGCGTGACTCAACTGATCACATTTTGCCAACAAATTAACAAAAAGCTTCAGTAGGTATGCACATCTTAACCATGTACTTATCAAACTCCTACTTGCTTCTATTTCCTATTAAAAGCAAAACTGACAGTTGACCTGCAATTTCCAGGACTTAACAAAGCCCAGCGGTATAATAAAACCTGGTGCAATAAAACCTGGCTGTAGGCTTTGGGACAACTTTCAAGAGCTCTGAAGCGACTTAACAGCCAGGGTCAAACTCTGAAAAAGTGATCTAGGATACGGATCGTAAATGCTTAAACGGCAGTATCAAAGACAACATTTTTCTTCTCCAAGCTAGTGACAGAGCATGAAGATAGGAACTCAGCAGAAGCTGGGTCTGTTCCTGGGGCTGACACTTCTCTCCAGGTGCTTCCCACCCCAACTCCCAGGGCAGTGCTGGATCTGCTGAGCCACACAACATCTACCCAGGCACCGCTGCCCATGCCCAGCTTGTTGACCCCTACTTGGCGATGTCTGCAATGGGAAACGCAGACTCCTGCGTTCATGCAGCTCTGCTGCTTTCAGGCCTCAATACTGTCATGAATTCACCGATGCTTTGATTGAAGCGCCGGAGGTGAGAGAAAGTCACATATGTTTAACACTTTGCTCCAAGTAGGCACCCCGGATCTGGACCCAGCCCCTGCGATAAGCTTCCATGCTCCCTCCTGTTAGCAAGGAGGGAGCTTCCACACTCCTTCCTATTAGCAAATTATTTTTTAACAACACTAACACTGAAACATAGGTTTCACCAGAAAAATCAGACAGGACTGTAAGACAAGTAAACACAAGAACCTGAGTTTTTTGAGGTTAAGAAAAGAAGCTAAACTACATGAAAACCAGTATTTTGCCAAACGTCAATAACAATGAAAAACCAAAGAGTATGGGACATATCTGTATTTTTTGCCTCTGGGCCTCACTAAACACTGGTTTTCAAGACTCCTTAGAAAGTCTCAGCCCACTGACTTACAGCTAATATTTAAAAAAAATCATATTACTTCCATGTCAAGGGAATTGAGCACAGATGTTCTGCAGAAAGACCATAAAAGGAAGAAAAGAGGTGAAGAACATGTCTGTGTATTTTCTAATTACATTTCTGCTATTGTTAAACTAATTTTCTGGCACTTGAATCTTCCAGGAAAAACAATGCTTACAGAAAAGCGTGAAGAACTGAGCTTATTCAAGGAATGCTGCTCGGTTTACAAATCAGATTTTTCTTTGTACTGCTGGAAGACACAGTGACTTGCAAACGTGAACAGAAAGGGCGATGTCTATTGATCCCAACTCAGCAAACTCTTCTCAGCTCTCTATGCTACAGACTGGGAAATTCTCACTTGCAAAGAAAATTAAGCCCAGATAAACAGTCTTATTTTATATGTTGTCCATCTTTGGTGGGACTTTTTTTGACAGAATCAAATAAAATCTTCTAATAAGATAAGAGTGTTTATTTTCTAACCTCCTTTCCTTCTTTTATGCTTCCATTAACAGAAAGACTATAATTTAATACTTCTCTTTAGTGATGGACAAAACATGGTAAAATTCTCTTTTTGCTTTTGTGCAGCATTGCAGTATTTGCTCTGAGACAAATCACAGACTCACAGACTGTGTCTGTGGGACAAAAACATAACATCAGGGTTTCTTTTCTATTTCAACATCTGATTAAATGCCTAGGATGAAAGTTATGTGAAATTTTAACCAAGAATAAGCTGACTTACAGTAGCAGAGGCTCATGATGGTAATTTGGCAGGCACTCGAGAACTGCCTAGGCCAAGCTCGGCTATTGTACCCTCTTATCCACTGAAATCCATTTCAGCCACCAAAAGTAGGTGCAGGGCATGAAGCTCCTTGTATGCAATACTTCATATTACATACCTGTAGTTTGGTTGTTTAGACTAAGAGGAGGATAGCCATGTTGATGTCAGCATTTTTCAGATACACCTCTACCCTGAGAATCAGGTGGATATTTGTTGTATTTAAGGGTGGATTCAGCACTGATACTACACAGGAAAAATTAAAAAAAACATTGCATGGCCCAGGACTGTAAATATCAGAATCAGAATTTTGAGCTTTAACAGGAAGAGGTTGATATTGATAAACTACATAGCGTTTAGAGCACTGATGGAAGCCAATTTGAGAGAATAATGGAATACATGAAGACTAATTAGTCTCCGTTAGCCAGGCTCTTTTCAGTGGTGCCAGTGACAGGATGAGAGGCAACGGGCACAAATGGAAACACATGAGGCTCCATCTGAACATCAGGAACTGTGACGGTAACTGAGCACTGCACAGATTGCCCAGGGAGTTTGTGGAGTCTCCATCCCTGGAAATACTCGAAAGCCGTCTGGACACAGTCCTGGGAAACCAACTCTAGGTGCTTGAGCAAGGGGTGTGGGACCAGATAACCTGCAGAGGTCCCTCCCAAACTTAACCATTCTGTGATTCTGTGACTTGCATTTCCCTGTGTAAAAGCTATGTATATCCTTCTGGACATGCTGATGATTTACATTCCTGCAAAAATTAAGACAATGGTAGGTAAAGACTAAGCACCAGAAATGCAGTTACTGAGTATCATCCAATCTAAAGACCCAGGCTGCAAATATATGGAAAAAAGCAGAAGCAATCACTGATAATTGGGCATAAGGCTTCATTTCTCAAGCTTGGACCAGGGCCCAGGCCCAAGAACAAGAGTTAATACAATTCCCTTACAATGTAAAAATTAATGTAATAGACCAATGCTATTCTCATGTGAAAGAGGATATAAGGCAGACTTTGTGAACCAGAAAAAAGACCTAAAAGTGTATTAAAAAATACCATTGTGTTCTAGACTAAGGGAACTCCAGCTAAGAACTGGCTGACGTGAGACTGACGGACAAAACAGTGAGTCAGGGGTGAGATTCAGGGAGAGCAATGAGAAACTCTGGAAGTTTGAGTTTCCAAGGCTTACTAAAAGCACCCAACAAAACTTGTATAAATGTGCACTTACTGCAAAAACCTAGCACACAAACTATGCTCTTGTGTTGTAAAAGTTGGCTGCTTGTTGTGCAATTCTATTTCAACCACCAAGAAATACAGGGCTGGAAATACTGGGCCAAAGCCCAGCTTGCTGAAGCAATTACACAGACCTGCAGGGCTCTGCAGCTGAACAGCCACGGTCCATTAATGAAGAGTTGAAGGATTCATCCCCTAAGGTGACTAAAAGCCCAACATAAAACCAATGTCCTAACAAGCTATGACAGCAGTTATCTTAGGAACTTTAAGTATAATGCTCTTTCAATTACCAACCCTATTTATGCACACTGTTTCAGATAAGCTTTCCCAAAAGGCTGCACACAGCAATGCGGACAAGGATGCAAAGAAGCAAGACTCCTGCCCAGGACACTGGTCACAACAGGAGACGGAGCGAGGGAAAGTACTGCCCTCTCCTCTAACGCCTGAGTGCGTTCGAGAGCAATCCAGGACCAAAAGTTTCCTTGCAAACCCTCTTGGTAGGAGTTGAGTATTTTTTGCCATGTCTATGCAATTCTGTGCCAAAGCAAAAATTCATGGATAGCCTTGCTGTAAGGCATCTTGAGGGGAGGGGGAAAGGGAGAGAAAAGGAAAGCAAAAACCTTAGAGAAACAAAGACTGCAATCACCCAAGGGTTATTCTTTCCAAAAAAAGATTCAAGAACATATTTGTAATGGCAATAAACACTTCAGTTATATGCTTACTGTATTTCAGATTAGCAGATATGTTAACAGTCTGTCGTGTAATAGCTTCAGGGGCCAAATAGTTTGCTCAATTCAAGTATCTACTCCGAGACCCTCAAGAGAATAAAGTAAAACAATTTGAGCCAAGTATTTGTGTAAAATACTTATTTTGCCAGCACCCTAAAGAAAATAAGCAGAAAAATCTCAAGTTGCAATTTAAACATGAACATCTATTACTGTTTCCTTGCGGTCTATAAATCTAATCTTACTGCCCATAGATCAGACTTAGCCATGCCCGCTGCAACATCTAAAGTGTCCTCTCTTCTCCAAAGTCTTAGTCTGCATTAGCTTTTCTCCGTGTGCGTTTGAGGTGCAAACCTGGCCTTTCCTTCCTGCAATTATGTCTTTGAAAGACCTTGCAATCACTTTGACTTTCTCCTTTTCCTAATGTAATATATTAAGATAAATCAAATCAGAGGAGCGGTGTGGCAGCTGTCCTGTCTGACTGACTCTGATGATCAGCAAATTCATCACAAAGCCAAAACCAATGAAGTTCACAGTAAGAGCAATTTCAGAGGCAAAAAGGGCTGCCATCCCTTCCAAAAGCTCTTCAATTCTGCCAATGTCAAATTACCAAGAGATGAAAATTGGTTTCAATGTTAAGACTGTCCTTGATTTTTATGTGTTTTCTGCAACGTTAGCCTTTTAAAGGCATTTTTAGTTAACGTAGACAGGTGTGTCCAGTTGCTGGACTACCACTCGTAGAAAACTGTTTGAAAAGTCCCTTCCGAGGAACATAGATAATAGGGGTTTTTAAACGGTTAAATTATCTGTCTAGTATATCAATGTTCTATAATCATCTTTATGAATTTATACATCTTATGCCCATATAAGTGCTAATCTCGAAATTTGAAACACTTGTGAAAATAACACCACAGTCTAGCAATAAAAAAACCCAGACTACTTAGCATCATTCTTAGATAAATAAATTAATAATGAAAAAATTGGCTATAAATTATGAAATAGCATCAACATGACCACTTACTGCATCCTTAGCTGTATCCTAGCTCTACAATTAGCAAATAATAAAATTCTTTTTTCCCTTATTTCCAGGCAATGTTTTCCTGCGGTCAAAGAGTACAGAAGGAATGATTAGAAAGCTATCCCACAGAAAGCAGTATAAGTGCTTATTAACCTCAAAAGACTGACTCAGAGGAAACTAAATTCCAAAACTTGACACATCCTACTTCTCGTGTCCTAACCAGCTCTGTGGTTTCCACCACGATTTCTCCATCCTCCAGCAAAAACATCAAACTATTTGGAACCAGATGCAGTTCAGACAGTAGCGTAGATCCCAAAACACAGCTTTTCTGAGCCATGGACAGACATCATCGTCCAAGACTGGGCTTACGCAGAGAGGTATGGTTAAATACAGATGTTATTCTACTGGAGATGCAATGGCTTTGAAGTTTTCCAACTCATCTTAAGAAAATTGCTATGCAGTAAGAATGCTGTCATATGCAACAGTGACACAACTGCTCACAAAACATCCATAATCTTCTCTTCAAGCTTGTATGCCTGCACTAAGTCAGCAAGACGCAAGGAGAGCATTCATTTTTCTGAATGTAGGACTGTATTTTCCAAGAAGTCTAATAATAAGAGCAAATTTGGTTTTTTCTAGGACACTACAACCTAAACTCCTGAGCTGGTAGTACGTTGTTTAGCCTTCCTGCTTACTACATCTAAAGCATTAAAACCAGTATATTCTCTCTTAAAAATACAGGATAAATCACATCAACAGAAAACTTACCAGAAACCAATCAGTGAATCATTTAAAAAAAAAAAAACAAAAAAAACCCAACCCAAACCAAAACACTAGCATGAAGAAAGTTGTCAGACTGGAAAATCACAGAAAACCCTTAAACACAAGTACTTCTAAGTTGTTGAACACCAGAACTCACAGAAGATAGCTCTATGTTGAAATATATTCTACCATCTGTTCAGCAGCTGCTTACAGAAATGTCTCAGAACCTTCTGACGATTAAAACAATTTCATATTTCCATGGAATAACTAGAGAACATATTCTAAAATAAACAGATTCAGCTTCCATTTTCTCTACAGTAGGAGCAGGAAATGCTGAAAAATGAGATTACAGATGGTTTTTCATGGCCATGCACACACATGCGGAGTTCACAACATTTCTAGAATGCGCTTTCATCTTTTGCTTGAAATATATGTGCTATGCAGTAAAAGCTAATAAAGGATGGCCACGTTTTGAAGGTCAAACCATGAACAATCAAAGAATTCATGAGACGGTTCATCATGGTAGAAGATTTTCAGCTACATCAAAAATAGAAGACCATCCTTATCCATTTTAGACCTGATTCAAAACCAAATCCATCCAAGTATTTTGGGATTGGAAGTTCAAGATTCAGAAAGGTTCTGGTATGGTCGGAAATTTTATGTTCATGCTAGCACTGACTGCTTCTTTACAGTAAACATGTACCACAACCTCCCATGGCATCTAAGCCATGCTGTTAACCACAGGCATATGTTGCATATTATTATTTGCGGTAACAATCTGTTTGCGTTCATAGTCTCATATTCTGGTTTATCAGTAGACCTCTGTCACACAATGAGTATTACCATCAGTGGTATTGTTTTATTTGTTTTTTCAGTCTTGTCTTTGTTAACTTGTTTGCTCCAATTTTCGAAAGCTTGCAATTAAAAAACCTCCAACTCTCAAACATTCAAAGTTATAAAATAATTAAATCAATATGTAGAAACAAAACTACGCTATTGTGAAATTTCAAATAATCATCTGACTCTCCTGGTATCACTTTTATGCCCTCAGGTTCCTGCATATTCCAGAAAATAGTTTGGAACAGGTCTTATATTCTTACCTGCACACAGTAATGCTACCACCTTTTTAGTGAACATAATAATTTTAAATATTATTGAATAAAAAAAAATTAGGAAACGGAAAGAGGACTAATTCTGCACCAGTTTAAAACAAGCCATGAATCCAATCCATCCCTTTTCACCCTTCTAACGAACTGGTAATTCACTGAGGCAAACAGGGCTCACTGTTCTCTTTTCTGCTTTCCCAATGAGGTCTGGCAGAATCACACTACTGCTCTGCCATGGTCAGGAAGATTTGATTTTTCTGACAGCAAAATCCATATTGACTGAAGTAGCTTTCAATCTAGTGAGATGATTAAAGCTGCTCCCTTTAAAACAATGAGAAATCCTCAACTGCCCTAAATCAGTAGCTGTGCACCAGCCACAGAGCCCATCATGTTTCACCCAAAGAGATGACAGCACCATCTACGTCAGAGCAAACAAGTTCCTATCGGGGGGTGGGAGAGGACAGGGAGGAGGTTTGAAAAAGGGACGTGAGGGTATAGGTGGAACACGAATCTGCTCTTGGTTCTGGTACCATGTTCTCCTTGGATGCTTTGACTAGAGAAAAGCAAAAGAAGCCAGTAAGAAGTCATTCTGCGTAATGGCGACTGCCTGTTCTGCTGCTTCTTTGAGCACAAACGACAAGCACTTTTACCACCGCATATCCCAAAAATAAAACAAGCCATTCTTTTAGCGATAAATTCTTACTTTTGAGTTTAATCGCATTTTACACATTCCCAATGTCCTTTTCCATTTCACAGAGAGTGCTTCCCTCAGCTTTTCTAACAGCATTGCTTTTGGAAGCAGCGCAAGGTAACCTGGATGCTGTCCTGTTTGGCCTGCTGTGCTCTTGCAGTAATTTAGAGAAAATCACCACGTCAGCACAATTCCAGAACTCGGGTTCCTTTGCAAATCATGGGTAGCAAACAATTCTGCAAGCTGGCAGAGCGTTCGAAGGACAGGCACCGTAGGTAGGAGTGCGGCAGTTACAAATCCCATGGAAAATCCTGAGGACAGACAGTGAGGGCTGCATCTCCAAGGGCACTGATTTTACCACCACCATCACCAGAAAGCGCGCAGAACTCAGTGCTGCTTTCTAAATGAGGGGCCAATGGGATTTTTCCATCCCGTCACTCACTATTATAAAGCTAGTAAACAAGCATTTTTAATTGATCTATCTGGTTTTTTCCATCCTTCAAATAACCTCTGTTGACCTAGCCCTCTAGGCTATATACTCCAAACCTTGTGCCTCTGCAGAGCTCCGCATTAAAACACTACCGGTTTCTTCCGCAAGTTAAACAAAAGCCTTCTGCCTGGATTTTAGGCAAAATAGCAGCAACATATGTGAAGTATTTTAGTCAACAACTTTTTACAACACCCAGTTTTTTTCTCTCTCAGAAAGTGTTCTCTAAATCTGAAATACTACACCTCTTCTTTAAATCCTGGAAAGCATTCAGCTTCCCTTTGCCATCACAGGTCATTTATCTTGCAAGAAGTTTCTAAGTGTTTGCTACAGAGGAGAATTAAAAGAAAAAAAAGCATGGAGAGAGAGCAAATGTCACTGCGGCTGATGTTCGCCTCTGGACCTGACTCTGCATACAGCCTGCACCGCAGAGAAGGGGCACTCAGACCCTCACTGGAGTCGCCGCTTCAGTGCAGAGCACTTTGGCCACTAGTTTCAGACCCAAAATCATGGCAAGCGTAAACAAAGGCACCACAAAATTGTAGGCCCATTTTGCTCAGGATTTAACAAGTCTTCCTCCAAAGAATGGTTTTATTTGTCCCTCATCCCCACCCCAACATATAGAAACTTTCAAGGAAGCGCCTAGATACAGAAGAGCCTCTAGCTGAAGTCACACAGAATACAAAGAAAACATGGAGTGCTGCATTTTTTTCACATTTTTCTTCCTCTCATATTCTCCTTAGTCCCATTTTTAAAAATAAAAATCCTTGGTTTCTGAGTACTTCCTCATAATCCCCTCTCCCCGGGGGTGGGGGGGGGGGAAGGGCATGTTGAGATGCCTGTTTTAGTCACGGCTGGGAGACATCTAAGGCGCATTTAGTTACCTGACAGAGAGAAGAGTGAGGAGTGAGTAAATACCCCTCTTTCCTCCGAGGCAGATGGGGCACACCACCTAGGGCTTTCTGTCACCTTGCAAGTAAAATGTAAAAATCAAAGTACTATCTTTTGTGGCTCCCCTAAAAATATCTTTTTTTTTTCTTTCTTTTTTTTTTTGCAAAAGCAGAGAAACTTTCACCTTCTATGAAGTTGACAAAATTCTACTTCAGCTTTTCTCTCAGTCTTCAGAAACTTTCCAAATGCTGGCAACAAAAGAATACAACACTCTGGAATGAATGTGCTCAAGTTAAGAAAAATCCATGCAACTCTAAGGCTTATGTAACACTAATATATCTTAAATGTAACAGATTACCAATGAAATTGTTTACATATTATTTAACACATTTTGGGTGACTTCTCAGCAGCATAGCACAACACACATACTTGGGTGTGACACCCATCAAGGCGGCCATGGGATTCAGCTTTGAGAGGATCAACTGTTAACACCGGAGGGTAATGGAAAAGCAAAACTATTGGCTGGAAGGTGACCAAACGCTGTGCACCTACAGCTTGGGTGCATCCCTCAACATCTGAAATGCTACAAACCAAAGAGATGTATGTCCAGTGTCTTCAGGACCTCTTAAAAATCATCTGTTTTCAATAAGACACCAGATATGCATTTCTTATTTTTGTTCAATCCTTACCATATTTGCTTCTTAATTGAATTCAACTTTGAAAATGGAATTTAAATTTGAAAATTATTATCATTTACTCCTATGTCCGTACAGAGAGAATGCCTGTAACACGTCATTTGTTACAGCGGAATGCGCACTAGATGGATACGTATTACACTGCAATGTTTCTAGAATAACTACTGCCTATGCTATTACAAGAAAGGAAAAAAATGGGGAAGTGGACGTAACTACAAATTACTTCTCCAGAATTTTCTCCTAACATAGCACCAGCCTACCATCTCCTCCAGACCAAATTACTCAAGTGTTTCCAGTTCTGTTCTGTTGAGTGAGTTGTTCTCCAAACTGCTTCTGGCCAAATACAGATATTTGCACAGGTCTTATTTTGCAGCTTGATAATAAGAGAAGGCCTTTACACATGGAAGCTGTTTGGTCACTGATTATCTGTAACAAGAGTTTTTAAAAGTTTTTTTTTCCTTCACTTAGCAGCAATTTCACTGTGCATCAGCAAGCCAGTCTCGCCACCCTGTGAATCACAATTCACTCATCACCAAGCACAAGCAATCTAACCCTTATCTCATTAGTCAGTACTGGTTCCTCAGCCTCATTTATTACTTGTTCCATCTGAAATATTTAGACGAGGAATTTTCACAGATGCACGTAAATGTTTAATAAGACCAAGTGATGTGAAGACCGTGGACTGGATCCAGTTCATTAGGGCCAACATGTCAACTTCTGCACCTCTGTGCAAGCTCTCAGCATAAGCCTTTGCTTGATGAAGAAGGTCTGTAGCACCTATAAAACACATTCGTTTTCTGAAGGCTCAGGGATAGTTCGAACTTCTACGGCCAAAATCTTTTTTACAGCCAGATACGTGAAGAGAGCCGAGTGGCTTTTATCCATCCTACTTCAAGACAGCCTTTCTTGTAAGCCTCACCATTCCTCTTGAGACAAAACCAAAGCCAAATGAAAACAGCCTCAGATGGACGCAGCAACACATGGTACAGGGAGGCAAGGTCACGGGAAGCTGGCACATCCAGCGACTTGGTGTCTGACCCCACACCGGCGTCCATGTGATGGACGGTTTCACTGTGGGGCAGACTAGAGATGTACCCAAAACCACCAAGCCAGGCTTTGTACGCAGTCCTATCCTACCTCCCTCCTGGTGACAGGCACTGTACAGATCCTAGTCCAGATCCTGCATGAACTTAAAACGGGAATGAGTAAGAGCAACAGCACCACTGGCCATTTCTAAAATCAGCAAAGAAACCAAGGTGCAGTTGTCAGCGCTGGATGGGCTGCTCAGCCCACGGTTTTCTTTGTGGTTTGCATGGTGGTGGCCTCCCCCAGGCTGTATCCCAGCTGCATGGTCCTCGCTGCATGGGGAGGGGTGAAGGCAACTGAGATGGGAACACCCCAGAGCCCACCAGGAGTATTTTTGTCTTTCTAACCTTTGTTTTTAAATCAAACGGGGCCTTTTTTTTTTATATATTCTTATTAATTTTTTCAGTACTGGGAGAGACCTGACCGATTTGGCCAGGCTCTAGAGCACACTACAGAAAGACCTTGGAAGATGATGGACACATAGTGACAATGCGTATAAGGGGGTCAGAAAACATATGATTTAGAAGACTGATTTGTGTCAGAAGGTTTTGGCAGGGGCAAAAGCCAGCTTGAATTAAGTGACTCCAAAATTACTGCAGCAACAACTCTCAGGAGGAACTACTATTTCTAGAGGGGAGGGAAATATAAGGAGAAAAAAATAATGCAATATAATATAGGAACAAAATTATTTTCTTTAGGAGGGATCAGCTGTAGTTAGAATTAGCAAAACCAAACCTTTTTTTCTGAATTTGGGACCCAGGGTGGGGTGGAATTGTCTTCTTTCCAATTCAGGTAAGCTAAAGTTGCACAAGATTTTATCTCATAATGATAGAAAATAAATCTCCTGAGATTTTACCTTTCAATAGATAAATATAATTATTACAGTAACTTGAAATAAAACTTTATAAAAACATGTCACAAGAGATAGTTGGTTTAGATGCATCTTAAATGTGATCTCTGATTAGACTATGTATTTAAATCACCAAAATAAGACCTGAACAACCCAGCAAGGATTATTTAGCAATGATAACTTCATCAAATGTCATACCTGAACACAAAAACTGGTCATTCCAGTGTGCAATGTTGCAAAATTGGCTTCAGCATGTTCTCTCCTGTTTTTAATTGTTAGAAGGGTTACTGTGCCATTGACTATATATAGCATTAGGCTTTGGCAACTGCAGGAGTTATACTACACTATAGCATACTATAATTTGTTAATATACAGCACACTATATTACAGTGTAGTTTTGAAACACCTACTCTCTTAAAAGACATCTCTTACCATCATCCCCAAACTTTTGGGTTAGGGTCAGAACAGTCAAAACATTTATTAAAAGTATAAAAATAATTTATTAATTAAAGGTTCTTAGTTCTACAGTAAGAAAATGACGGTAAAACCTCACAAAAGCAAAGAAATGGAGAGCATGTACAGTTTAGCACCCTGTCTGGCCTCACACAACTCTCTCTGAAGCAGGCAGGGGTTGTGTCAGCAGCTGAACATGAGACTAGGTCCAGGGAAAGCCACTGTGCAAGCGTGGAGAAAAAATAAAAAGAGCACAGAAAGAAGACTAATAGCTTCTCCAAAAAAATACACAGTAAGCTACAGAACAGAATGTCAGTTCGAGAAAAGATAAGAAGCCATTCCTTTTTGGTTACAACTAAAGTATAGTCTAAGATTTCAATCTAGCATCTAGTTGCAAAAGAGCCATATAAGGCAAGAGAGCAGAATTCGAACAAAAAGGCTCTCCTAAATAAATTTGTACACATTTCACAAACGAAGGACTATTGAAGAAAAATTGAGTACTCCACATTTCAAGAGGCTTTTGCATCAAGACGCTATATATAAATAAGGTTAGATTTTGAAAACTGGATTTATCCTCGCAGTTCCAATAATAGAGTTTCTCACACTCACATGGTGCCCTGGCAGGGAACACACACGGGCTGCATCCCCCGGGCTTCTCTGGCTTTGGCTTCTATGGATAATTGAGTACTCATTTGTTAATTTAGCTATTGTTGCCTTAATTGCTTTTGTTTTCTCAAGAGGAACAAATTCTGACTTGCTAAAAATATTAGTAATTGTTACTCAGAAAGGAAAGCAACATATATTAAAACACCTCCCATGGAAAGACGTTGTCCCTGCACAATCTGAAATGACACAGTGAGGGAATCATTTCATGAATGTTAATCCAGGTCCACTGAGTCTCAGTCCAATACCCATAGGTTTGCATACATCCGTTCCACTAAATTACACTTCCATGCCCATCTGTCTTAGGTAACAACAATGATTTTCTCTTCACCATTATGCTGCTCTGGTGAAAGTTATATTAATTCATGCTGATTTATTTTATATTCAAATTCCTTCTATCATTTGTTTAATAAAACTTAAATAAAAAATACTCTGCAGAGCACGCATGTAAAATAACATAAGAGCAACTTAGCATAACTTCCAGACAAAGCTTGACAAACCATGCTAGGAACACTAAAATTAGAGACAGCAATGGGAGACTTTCATTTTCATTCCCTTTAAAAGGTGAACCAAAGTGGTTTTTCTTATAAACAAAAACCTGAGGACACAAACCTTTAACTCAACTTTCATACAGTCTTCAAAAGACAATGTACAAATGTGCTTAATAAATACGATCTCAGGGACCTTATTTAATTTTTTAATACCTGCTGCAACTTGAATGTGGGGTATGTATTTATCCCGAAGCAGTAAGGGAGAGCGCACTAATGCCTCTTACAATGTAAGGAATGCTGCTGTCTGCATAGTTTATGTGTGAATGGGGGGACACCAGCTCCTACCTGGAAAGCAAAGATTGCAGAGCCCATGCCTTGGCATATATACATAGATAGATATAGATGTTTGACCCTGAGACATGCTGAAACCTCAGCAAGTACTGGTGCTGTCAACAACGGTACCATTTTCAATTGCTCAGCATCCAGTGGGCAGCAGTCCCTGACCCACAGCCGGCTCAGCTCCTTTGAGAACAGGTCCATTTAGTCTGGGCTTTGAGCAGCACTGGAAGAACGAGCTCCAAGAGCCAGCGCTGCAAGGAGATGCTTATCAACCATGAAAACTGAACTATCACCCTGAAAAACTCTGATCAGCGAGTATTTTATTGTATCTTTTAGTGCTTGTCCTCTAATTTCAGTATACTCTTCAATGTCTATGCAGACAGAGCATTTAATTTTAAAAAAATGCATTACTATACTCAATTACTGTCTATAAATTCCTCAGAAACACAGCAAACGGGCCTGCCAGAAGATTTCTTGCCAGCTCTATAAGACCCCACTGAACTCCAGGTCTCGACTTTGCTTCAGATGTCACTCACTGACATTTTACTTCTGAAAACCCAAGTTCACTCAGGTCTTTACACACCAACAGAAATTCACCCACATTAGACCACAGCAGGTCACAGTTCTCTCTCTCAGCATATGTATTTCCCTGTCATGTATGCCAAGGGTCATTGGGTAAAAACTGTATCCAAATAAACATAATCTGGTTTCTTATTGAAATGTTTCTTTACCTTCCAGGTAGTAAGAACCTTCAAAAGATTATGCAATAACTTAAAGCTGGTTTTCCACAAGTTTTCCCTACTTGATCCAGCTCATTTTGTATATTTTGTATCTAAGGGAGGTAGATATACTTTCATAACCACCATTTCTTCTGTTATTTCTGCATGTTTTCCAAGGTCAGCAAAAACATCTATAATTTGGTTGGAAGCAAGAATGTACTAAGCTAGACACCAGCAACGAGACTGGGGATAACTTGCAACCTGAATATTCTAAATTAAAATTTGACTGGGTTTCTTACTGTCATCCCTTCATCTCTTGAAATCATTCAACTCTGTTCACTCAAGAGGGGTTTGGCAAACATCCGCAACACTGAATGTAGAACTGCACAGGATCAAATCACAAGAAAACCAGAAGCAGAACAAAACTCTAGAGGTTTCACGCAGTCCAGGTAAACGTGTCCTGGCATTTTGCAGCCCTGTAGCCTTGCAAGTGTTGATGGCACCATTGACAAGGCCCAGGCGAGCAAAACAAACTTTGACCCAAAGAAAGATCTGGTGGCACTCAGCTGCCCAGATCCCAAGGGAGAGCTCAATCTCCCCCGGAAGCTCAGAAGCCAGGCAGAGGAGGATGGGAGCTTTTGTCAACCGCTAAATGTGCCTTCCATCCATGGAAGTGTTCAAGGCCAGGCTGGATGGGGCTTTGAGCAACCTGGTCTAGTGGGAGGTGTCCCTGCCCATGGCGCGGGGGGGGTGGGGTGGGGTGGGTGGAACTTGATGGTCTTTAAGGTCCCTTCTAACCCAAACCATTCTATAATTCTGTGTCCTCAAAAGGAAGATGCAAATGTTCCAGTTTTCACCAGCAATTCACTCAAACGTTAAAAATCAAAAGACACAGAGCTCAGCTGTGTCCAGAAATGAGGGTAAACCTTGTCTTTGTGCTCATTGCTCCAATGTCAGATCAGCACTGTCCTTTCAACATGTCTGTGTTAAGGAAAGATTTCTTGGGCTAGTAGGTGAAGGACTGGGTCCGGCATATGAAACCACTCTCTACAAAGATGCCTTCAAGGGAAACACAAGAGATCCCCCATGCACAGATGATTACCGATTACCTTAAACCTACACAGAGCTCCATGATCTACACGCATAGTGAAGTTCATGCACAAGCGTAATCCTACTTTGTGTTTAAAATTGCTTAAATCTATTTCCAATTCAGACCTAAAATACTTGCTATGCAAAAAAGGAGAATAAGTGATCTGAAGTTTGCAGAAACACAAGAGAGCATCATGGGAAGATTAACAGGCTTCTTTTAAAATCATATCTTTCTTCTCACTTAGATATTTTATTTACAATTTACCAGTTCTACCCTTCTCTCTTTTTTTAACTGATTCCTCTCTCATGAAAAGCCAAAACATTAACCTGTACTCTGTCTAATTTGTAAAAAGGTAAGACAGCATCCATCCTTTCTTGTAAAAAGAATAAAAAAAAGAAGGATGAAGCTGAGTTCGTCCCCTAAGAAACTGTATAGGAAAAAATTAAACAGTTGCAGGATATCCCTATTATGCCAACTAAATATCTGACATCCCACTCAAAAAAGAAATGGTTCAATCATTACGTCCCAAGCAAGAAAAGTAATGGACTAAACTCAACAATTCTGATTGTGCAATTGATGTTCTACAGGTGTTCTACCTGTTACATAATGGTAGAAAAATTTATTTCATATTATTTCCAGTAACATCTGCTATACTACTCAGACATTCCAGAAGCGTGCTTTACTTTAAATAATGCATTTTCTAAACTCTGAAGCTTGGAAGACTCAGCTACCTGCTATCCTCTGCAACACAGTAGAAATGCTGAAAGAAATGACTGAGCAATAACCACTTCTATTTATCAAAATCCTTCAGAGTGATTGAAAATTTTCTTCTGCACTGTATTAAGTAAAAGAATACCACATATGCTATGAAGTTGGAGATCAAATGATGAAAATCTAATCTAGGGCATGGGTGTATGAATAAAACCTTAGTTTTAAGTCACTAAGCCAGAAGGGACCAGGGTATGGGACTGGGGGGCTCTCCTGCAGAGAAGACAGCCTGCAGTGTGCCAGCTGGTGTCATGCAAGACAGCAAGCAGAAGACTTCTTCCATTGAGGACCTCAAGGGCTGAGGAGCAGGTTCATCACAAGGAAATTAGAGACTCTTGTCACTGGCAAAGCCACCAACCCAGTGAGCGACTTCTACCTAATCATCTCATAATCACGACGCCTTGTCCCTTCAACACTCACAAAACAAGTTGCATATTTTCACTTGCACGGTGCTACAGTGTAGAGGTGAAAGCATGTCTTACTCCTATCAAAATACGTACACCAATGAATTTCATGATTGAACCCAAACAATTTCTTTTGGAGGAAAACAAAAAAGGAAAAAATGCATCTGTTGATTTAATAATTGGAACAGATTATGTAATTTTCTTCTAAAAAGGCCTGACAGACTTCATTTTTCAGCTACACAGGTAGCTGGAGGCAGCTGGACATTCTTCCCCTTCTCTCGATCGCCAGAAGGGCCACTGAGGGCATTGGAGGCCATGCCCAGACCTGCCAGACACCTCCAGCCAGCTCGCAGCCCTGCACCTCTGCTACCACATCCTCTTCTGCTGGAGGACAGCTAATGGATTTGGCTGAACATGGATTTTCTGGGTTAATTGTCAGTCTTTTTGGTTCCCTGATCCAGCTCACCACGTGGCTGGACAAACACTGCTTGCTGTGAGGAGGAGGAAGAGAGAAATAGACACTGCACTTCGATTAGATTAAAGCAATTGTGGATCCAACCCCATGTCACCAGGATTCAGCTGTGCCTGCAGTCCCAGCACAGCCAGTCACACTGAATTTTAACTTCTCCCATGGAGCCAAGACCATGCCCACATGTTAGAAATTCTACTCAGGTTACCAAATATAGTTGTAGTAAAACAGTCAAAACCAAAAAGGATATATTTTTATAGTGCATGATAGTTAACAAATAAAAATGTTCAGCTGTTAACACAGTAATTAAGAAACAGATGGGAAAAGAAGGTGGGGAAGATGAGGGCTGCCCACAGTGGGAATGCGATGGGTTTTCTTGGGAGTTCCTCTGAGGAAACTACACTGAAACGATAAACCTCCAACACGGCGAGCAGGATTGCTAGTCAGATCTCTGCTATCACACAAAGGGCCAAATGAATTCCTTGTGTAACCCTAGTGACTTCAAAGGAGTTAGCCCAGAGACAAATTTGGCTTCAGGAATTTTGAAATGGACCCTGACCAATTCCCCCCACGTAGGATTCAGATCTGTGGCTTCTTGTGTTACAAAACCGCCTTGGCTCTGTAATGTTATTATGTCCTTTATCAGCATTTTTATTCATACGGAATGACTAACGAACTCCAAACCAGTAGCACCACCTGATTAATATCAACCACTCTTCAAAGCATTTGTCTTAACACCAGGGGTTGTTGTTTTTTCAAGCTGGTGGGTCTCAGAGCTGATGACTTCATTGTGTGGTCCGTCTGGTCAAATTTGCTGCTGAAATCCAGCCTTTAGCAGCTGAAGGGTAATATTTTAAGTTAGTCATGAGCAGGGTTTGAATGCTAAACTTGACCTCTCCACCTTTTCCAGTGTGTGTATTTCTGTGCTTCCTCTGCAGCCTCTGGATGCCCATGTGCGGTTTTCTTCTACTGGCTGCCAGAGAGACAAGATTAACGGTGCCTTGTCACGTATCGATAGCCAGCAGCGAAACATAAACAGCCAGAAAGCTGTAATGAGTTCTACTTATTATCTTTATATAAAACAGGATTTATGGTGACTGATCACATTTCCAGCAGCCAAAAAAACGTGTAAGAAGTGATTATACAGTCTAGTCTGAGTGCTCCTCTCTGCTTCAGCTATAATTACACTTTTGGGTGGCTTGGACTAAGCACACCATTTTTACACGTCTCTCCCCTAAATATTCAAAAAGCAGTGCTTCTGCCAAAACTACCTCTACAGCCAAAAGTATGACTTTAATACTCATAAATGCATTGAAAAATTGAAGAGTGCTGCACTGTTTAAGCAGCCCCAGTAACTTTAGTAGGGAGGAAGGCACTACTCTACATGGATAAGGGCATCACTGTTGGCACCATGAGCAACTACACAGCCCTTCTAATACGACCTACATAGTTTTTTTTTCCAAGGTCTGAACAAAACCCTATTAATTCTACCACCTCTGTCTTTCCCCTCCTGAAGCTTTGCTGTGACAGTGTGGGTGGCTGAAAGAATTGTCTGAATCTGCTTTTTCTTCCACGTCGCTTCTTTTGTTGCAATTTTTCAATGTCTCTCACAGGATATTCTGTTTTTCATCAAACACAGACAGACTTTCAGACTGGGTTGCTAAAGTCCAAGCCAGCCACATTTTAGAAGAAAAAAATATATAAAAAAGACAGTATGAAGGTAATACCCCTGTTAAGAACATCCGTTCCTGGCTTAATTTCAAGTTTTATCATGTGCCTTTTACCACTCTCCTCATATGAACTCATTCAAATTCATAGCAAAAATCAGTGACTATCAGCAGAACAAATCATTTAACAGGGAGCAAAAGGCATAAAAAGTACTCAGTTTCCATGCCCCAAGTGTATGCAAGTAGGCAGCTTGCGTGGAAAAGAAACGATTTTCTATCTTGTTAATAAATTCATTACCTCTGGCTTATTGCTTTCATTAAGGAAGTACATCTGGCTGCATTAAAGAAAGCATGATGAATATTTTATACATGATTTTGCTCATCATTTCAGAATTAAATGAAAATCAGTTGACAACAGAAGGCAAAACTGAAATTAAGGAAGACAGAAATAGCCATATTAAATCAGAGTGGAGGCACTATCGCTTGACAGCTGCACAGCCCAGCTGCTCAAGAGCCTCCCATCACAGACAGATGTGGGATAATCAGCCAGCATCCCAAGGCGTATCTTGATCTCTAACAGATAAGAAATTGGATTAAGACAGATAATGGTTTACTATATCTTCATGACCAGTAATCAGTCACAGATTTATAGGGGAATGAGGAGGCTTCTTGGAGGGGGGAAAGCTTTAATCCCATTCCTTGGGTATTTCCATGTGTCCAAAAGCTTAGTAAAAGCAAGAAAAAAAGACAGACATTTCATTCCTCTTCCCTTCCACTTCAGGTTTGGAAGAAGCATAAGAAGAAAGAGCATCCTATGAACATTAGGATGTCTGGAAACTCATTACAGACTGAGGAGGAGGTATATGTACTCCTGTCTTACTCGGGGACATCTCTGTAAGACCTGTAGAGCTTTCCTCTTCTCTTTACATGCTCTACATTCAGGAAAATGAAGGGTATCTTTAGCAGTGACCTGAAAAAACATTCTTCTCTTCCTGTCTCACTAAATCCATTATCTGAAATCATTGTCTAAATAACAGGCCTGCATAAATAAAAATTAACTGTAATTCTCACATACCTAACTAGGAAAATACACTTTTGTCTCATTTCAAGACTTAAGCTAATCATTTATCAGTTGCTGTAGTGCTGTTATCTACTATCTAAATGACATGGAGAATTACCACTATCAGTGTCCTAGGGCTGATATATTATCCCTATCAGGAGTAATTATTTGGTTTCACATGTAGAGTTTCAGTCAGTATCTGGGGTCTATGCCAATAGGCACTCAACATTAAATAAAAGGGCAGTCATGATTAACAGACCTCTACCAGTCTTGCGATAACTACCAGTAAATCGCTAAGAGATCTGTGGCTTTTTTTTAGGACTTTTAAGAAAAGATTCTTCAGAATACAAAGAGGAGAAAATAAAAAAAATAAAAAAAAAAGATTTACTGGTAGTTATCGCAAAGACCCAGTGGAACCATATGTAAGCATAAAGCATCCGGGTTAGTACAGATGTATTACTGTCACTGACTCAAAATAAACAATGCAAAAATCGCTAA
>KZ505715.1:593453-642061 GCA_002844005.1 Limosa lapponica baueri
AAAAAAAAAAAAAAAAGGTCCTTCCGATGCTTATAAATTCCTAAAGAAAGCTGAGGCTTTCCTTTTCAACTAGGTATCTAATCATTCATCGTCTTAGTAATCAAAATTTATAGTCATTAATTTCAGAACACTGAGTTTTTCCTAGTATCCAAAAATGAACAAACATACTAGCAAAGTTAATTGTAATACTATAAAATAAATATGAATTGCTTATGTGATATGCAAACTGGAATGCCTCTGCGTTCTTCAATTAAATTAGCTTGACCATCTGAGATTCCTAAATTTGAGCTATCAATAAAATCTGTTTTCCTGCAAATTCAGCATTTCACTATCATCTACTTTAAGAAATCATAGGGGACAAAGTTAAATTTGGTTCAATCAAATCAAACGAACAAGGGACTAAATCACACAATTTTTTTTTGATTGATTGGTTGGGTTTTTTTGGTTGGTTGTTGGTTTGAGGTTTTTTTGCACCTGATTGGGTAAAATATTTTACCACTAACGCTCTCTTCGCAAATTAAGGTAACTGTAAGACCTCTCTCAGGTCAGCTAAGTGAATAGTTATTGGATAAAGAAATCTGAATAAAGTGGGTATATAATCATCTGTGGAAAAGCTGCATCTCCAGTAACTCAGAGCATTACCAGTCTGAATTTTAACCTTTTAGCCAAATTTATTTGGGGGAGTCATAAGGTAGGTATGTGCTAAACCCTGTCCTCTGGTTCCTCTAGTCTGGACCAAGCACCAGAGCAAAAATTCATTCTCACATACAGAGGTATTTTATTCAAGCTAGTAAACAAGCAGAGGAAACAACTGAAGAAATCGAGTGACTTCTGGTACTCAAGCCGTCGAAACCAAGCCTACTGAAAAATGAAGCTTCTTTTTCTCTACTTGAAAGGATTTGCAAGATATCCTCAGCCATAGCGAATACAAAACTGAAGTGAAACATCCCAGTGTTGGCCCTGTTACCTGACTTCAGGAAGGCAATCCAGTTGAAGGACAAAATGCAAGTCTCAAAAGCATACTACTTCTCGTTTATATATTTGGTCCTCCAGGAGACAAGCACCATGTAATTCTTTCTCCAAGTCTGAAACGCTATCTGGAAGTTACATAATAGCAATCCAAAGAGATAAAAATAAATCCCTTGATAAGCATGTAATGATTATCATCCTAGATATTTTTCATACATTTAGAATTGGCATTAGGTTCTAGAAACTATTTATACTGTATCTTAATCCTTATTAATCCCCTCCTCGTTCTTTATGTTATAAGACGACAATGGAATTACTTATGGTTCCTTGAATTAGTAATTAAAAGCTGCATTCATACCCAGATCTTCATCATAGCACCACCTAAGCCAGTGTCTCAGCTCTGCATCTCTATTCTGCAGTGCTATGAGTTAACGTTTCAGCTCATAGCATTTACACGTTGCTGCTCTCTGCCAGAAGTCTTCTGTCAGCTCCTCAAGAGGGTCAGATGCTCAAATACAGCTCCCTTTATAAAGCCAGTCACTGCATGTAAGTAAGATTTAAATAGATATTTGATAGGCAAGTTTCATTAGTTACTTCCACTGAATCCTCACCAGGATCATAAGAGTACTGTATACAGAAAATTGAAAGTTAAGAATTTAGTGACACAGAAATAGGGGGGCCCAGAGGGGAGAGATTGGCTGGGGGAAGACAGAAAAATGAAGTATAGCTTATATCCCATATGATTTACACATACATTTTGCTTCCAGCAAAAAGGTCCTCTGCTCTCAAAAGATTTATTAATACCAACTTTCGAGAGGGGCGTTAGATTTTTACACTGCAAAATACATAACAGCGCTCTAAAATAGGTAAATACTAATTTTTAAGTTCCTAATCATTAGTTAAAGATGATAAATTCAAAATTATACCAAGGTCTGAGAACTCCATACTGTTAAGATTTACATGAAGGGACTTTTAACAACGTTAAGGAAATACTTTCACTGAGGAATCTCTTCTACGCGAGTTCAATCTTTCAAATAACATACGTCAAAAGACCACAAGGGTAGGGCTGTATGTTTCTGTTCTAAATAATGATGGTATCACTTACCGAGTGATACAGTCTTCCATGATACCTGACCAGCAGTTCCAGAAATCTGACAAAAACACAGTGGCTGCTACCAAAATGGAATCTATATACAGGTTTTATCTGAGTGCAATTGTTTCATGATCTATTAACGCACATGCTTCTGTGCATATGTATATGCAATTATGTAGGGTAGGCTCTACATATGTATATATGTGCATGCACACATATTTTGTTAGGAATAAATTGTATACATTTTAAAGTAAAACAAAATTAAGGGGAGAGGGGTTGCTGGTTTGGGTTTTTAAGGGAGTTGGTTCATTGTTTCTGATTTTTAAGGGATGGCAACATATTGCACATAGACGTGACTGAAATACCCAGGAATGAAATACCTCATACAGAATCAACCACATAAAACGCCATTCCAGTTAATGCTTTCCTAATACAAAATGTAGTCTGCAAAACCCCTGAACAATAATATAGGCTGAACAAAACCATGCAAACAAAATTATATTCCCAAATGTGACGTAAACTCTCCCTTCTTCCCAGCTGAAGTATTTAAACGTAAATGTTGTTTCTATTGGAATTTGCCAGCTATTCATTATTTTACCACTTTTTTTTTTCTTAATTGTAAGCAAGGTTTAAGATTGCTTCAGCAGCAGAATACTGATGCCTTGGCACTATTATCACCTACATAAGTTGGGAAGAGGAAGGATGAAGATCATCTTATCAGCTTATAACAAAAGGTGAAATAAATCTCAAATTTCTAGGCACTATATCACCTGGTCAAATATGGAATGAAAGATGAAAATACGTCACAATATTTAAAATACTGTATTCAAAGAAGTCCTTATTTTGCAGGTCTTGTAATACATGCCATTTTGGTACCAGATGCAGTATTCTCTCTGAGAAATTCTTTCCATTCAGTAAAATTAATGACGGCCCAAACAGAGAAGCGATGCTACTAATCTTTTTCGCTCCAACCTGTACATCTATATAGATTCAGAGCACATTTTGATGGCTTCTTACTAAGGAAAACAATACCTATAATTTCTGATGATTCTGCAAAAGAAATCTTTGTTCTGTAGTCACTGGCCTATGTCTAAGCTGCACCTTATTCTCTAGCCCTTTATTCACAAAATCTTTTTTTCCATAGACTGGAGCTAATACATCATGTGTTTTGATGTTTTTTTATGCCTAGGGTAGTAAGCAGGATTTAGATTTTTATAAAGATTGCGCATGTGACTACACTTGCTCACAACACTGAAATATCAATAAACAGATAATTATCCAGGCCGTAAATAATTAAATTTCTTGTCCTTTGGGGGATTTCCACAGGCATTAAAATTAAATGTCCCTCTTTCAATATGGAGATGGTTTTTGAGGGTAGTGGTGGTACAATAGATGACAGCTGACTGCCAGGAAGCAGTACTACTATTACTGGTGATAAAACAACATACTGAAACACAGATATTTACTTTGTACTATGTAATTTGCGTCTGTTATTCCTATTTGTCTATGAAGTCTTCCCTACTACGATGTCTCTCTACGGTTCCTCTTGATGCTTCTCTTTGTTTCCCTGCCACCGTACTTGATCTTCTTGCTTCTCTCTACACTGTGTGTATCCCATAGCACGTCCTGGAAGAAGAGGACACTCCTCAGTCTTCTTTAACTGCCAATTTAACTGCCACAGCTGGAGGTGTTAGCACCTCCACTGTTGAGGGAAGAAGCCAAATTCACTGCACCAACCATCAAACACAGATCCCAAATCAATCATCCTGACATCTGCTTCTACAAACGATTTCATAACTAAAAAGCCAGATCAAAAAATTAAACAAATTTCCTAAGTCCTTGATAATCAGCCTCGCCTCCATGTATGGGTCCTCCAGGTTGGCAGGACTCAGGTTTTTTTCACCCATATTTCCTATTTGTGTGGTACTCAAGGCTTAATTTATGCAGTGAAATTTATTACATACAGAAATAATACCCATGATTTTAAGTATGTAGGGAAAGGGAGAAGAAAGGTCAAACATGGGAAGACTCTGTAATGACAAAAATGAACCCATAGACTGTAAGTCTAAAATCCCTCTCACAAAATTTAAAACAGAAAACTTTACAAAAAATTAAGTGAACCAACACCACCAGGCTGCCCAGAAGTGACAGATGTTATAAGCCACTGATTTTCTGATCTGACTTTTGTACTATGTATAGAAAAAGAAGGTGTTTGCTTGAACTTCTGCAAGGTAGGTAACATTACAAGACAGAAAGCAACCTTCACATGGCAAACAAAGCAGGTATGTGTACTTCAGAAAGACCTGTGCAAATACTGTCTACTGTAACTTAAAAACCATTGCGTGCTCCACTTCAGGAGGGCTCAAATGGACATAGGAATTCATAAAAATTTTTTTTTGTTGCTGAACAATTCCTAAATTTAGTTTTGTGTTGTAGTATAATTATTTACAGAATAGCAGCAAAATTAAATAAATCTGTCAACCAAGTGAAAGTCAAATGAAATAGTACAAGCTCTTACATAGTACATTTACTCTGACTACTCCTAAAATGTTTATTCATCTGCTATTGGACGCTTACGTCACCATACATTAAAAATCAATGACAAGAAAGAACAGTTTGGCTCCACTCAAGAACCGAGTGAGTGGCAGCTGAGTTCGCTCAGAAGGAGCTGAAGTGGAAAGTAGTAATGATTAACAAAAGGAATGAAACCTACACCAGTTTCTGTAAGCATACTGATGATTTAAAACACATATTGATACAAAGCACAAAAAAAAAGTGAACATAATGAAGAAAAAGAGTTCATTTCACATGGATTATTTGGCAACACTGACATCCTTTTACTAAGGCAGAAGAGATTGCACCCCGGCTGCACTGCAATTCCAGCAGTAAGGATTTGCCTTGATTTCTAGCAGGCTTTACGTATATCCTTCAATAGAATTTGCTTTCTTTTGCTGCTCATATTTTTGAGTCCCGATGACATAAAATGCATTCAAGCAGCAGAATTGTTGGTTTGCGGTCAGAACACTAGTGCACATTTTGATAGCTTGTTCGTTGTTTCAGCAATTTTGTCTCCTTTTTTATTGCTTAATGATATAATTCTACAACCATGAAAATTGGAAGTATTATCTTTTTCAGACATTTTACCTGACTAAACTTCTTAGGAGGAGCTTAAACAGACTAACAGCAAGTTATTTTAAAAAGGGATTACTTTTGCACATATCCGGATAAAGTCATTTTCCAAAAGAAATTTGTTACCTTGATACAGAATCTTTGCAAGGAATAAAATAATTATGGTCTAAAGATAAAATCAGTGGAAAGTAATAATAAGAAGTTGGCCAGAAAAACTACCCAACACAGGTGCACTGCCATAATCAGCACATGTTATTGTAGCGCTGGTATGTGGTTGGTTGCAGCCGGGTGAAAACAGAGGAATGCGGATTAACGCAATTGCAGATCA
Organism: Limosa lapponica baueri; assembly: GCA_002844005.1. Taxonomy (NCBI): domain Eukaryota; kingdom Metazoa; phylum Chordata; class Aves; order Charadriiformes; family Scolopacidae; genus Limosa; species Limosa lapponica. Next base: position 598,973 of record KZ505715.1, read on the forward strand.
GAATTCCACTTTGCATTAAGTAAACTTTTGCTAACACCCCTGGACAAATATCTCAGTCATCTTGCCCCTCACGTGGTCAAGAAAAAAAAAATTTCCTCCACCTCCTATGTTCAAGACTGCAGCCATCAAGGACCCTTGGCCCAAGAAAAATCAATGATCAAGATCAATCTTCTTGTGATTTTGGCAACATTGGTGACTCCGGTTAGCCCCAGTAGCACTCTTCTACCCTGCAAGCTCAACAGGCATGGGGAAATAATACGGTTTTGGCTGCTGAAATACCACTAAAAAACTTGGCCTTGATTTGACACTCAGTGATGTTTTGACAACTGAAATTTCTTTTCACTTACATTAACTAAGACAAAAATTAACTGGCAATGCCTGGGATGAAGGGCATCCATCCTCCCCAACCCCTATGGGTTCTCCCTGTGGGAGAATTGTGGGGAAGCCAGAGCTTCCTACCCAGACACCTGTATTTGGCTTTACTTTTGCTCTTTTAAGGTATGCAGTAACATTTTGGAGATTTGCAGTGTTAAGTTTTTCAGGACTAGACTAGAAAAGGTTAATGAAATGGCTGAAACATGTCACCTATACATGCATAAATGGAAAGAGCAGCTATGAGCCAGATTTCTGTATAGGTCTTTATCTGCACATTTGACACTAGACTAGAAACTTGGATTCATTTCTGGGCTGATTTAAAAAATAAAAAAATTTGAGACCCCTCTAAAATTTCCCCAGACTCGCAGACCTCCAATATTTCCTTCAGTCTCCTGTCACTCTCCTGGCCCCTTCCAAAATGCCTGAAGGCCTTCTGGCACATGGTCAACAACCTCAGACTCTGCAGGCCTCCTGGACTGCTCACCTGGTCTTCCTGTGCACTATTCAAAGACTGAGCCTTAATTTAAAAGCACTTTTTTCCTTCCATTTTCTATTTTCAGCCAACTACCTTCTCCCCCTGTGTCTCAAAGGAACTAGATTTTTTTTTACCCCTCTGACTCAGAAGTGGAGTTGCATGAAATTTCTGAGGGGAACTGGCAGTTACTTGTACCTTCATTGGACCCTCATAAATTCACCAATTTTACACAGCTTTACTGGTTCAATTTGTTTTGATTTCTTAACTGCATTTTCCTTTATATGCAGTTGGATTGCAAAAACAGTCGGCTTTTGCAAGCCAAGTGGCAATACCAGTCCCAACACTGCTTCACTCGCTCTTGCCTCAGGACACTTGGTGGAAATGTTAAGCATCCCACACCAATAAACAGAAAATGCTGCCAACGTAAGGATGCATTTTCAATACTAAATAGATATGGGATTTTTGATACTTTCTGGAATCACTATGAGTCTTTGATACGGTTGCCTGCCTTGTTTTGTAAGACCACATTAAATCCCGATAAGCAGCAAGTTCAAGAGAAGACATGAATCATTGAATTGTATTTCTCCCACTTAAGCAATTCAAGTGTATTGGTTTCAGAAGACAATATCTGGACACAAATGAAACTGAATTAATAAATAGGCTTGAAGGCAAACTCAGAGATAAATTTTAGTTTAGGTTTTTGCAGTCAAAATTCAATGAGATGTTGAATGGCAGGAATGAAGAAGATATTGTCTTGGCTGCATCTCAGTCATAAAAAAAAAGGACAACTCTGAAATGTGGTTCAAAGAAACAGTAGGGATTGGTTCAAATCAAATTTTTCTTGTTCTGCTTTGAAATATGAGAAAGAGCAGATTCATTTTAAGTTGGTCCTAACTTTCAGCAACAGAAAAAAATAATTATGCTTGTCCAAAAGCATCTGACAAAATCATAACATAAATCTGAGTGTGACAAAGAACACTCCTCTCTTTCCTTTTCCATCTTTGTCTTCATAAGCATTAAATGCAGAGCAACGCCAACAGCTGGAGCAGAGTGTGATTAACTTCAGCAGAAGAATAATGCCGCCTCAACCCTCCACTGTACAGTTTACAGCTTTCTGCCTGTCTAGACTCAAGGGAGTATAAGATTTATCATAGATTAATAAAGCTGCTGCTAAATCTGGCATTGCTGCAGCTCAGTCACACAACACCAAGTTGTCAGAAGAATGTTCCCACATTTACAGCCCCTGCTTTCTCTCTGAGTGTGTGCTGACTCTGAGACCAGCCATGGGCTGCAGCCTCTTACTGCCTTTTGGACACAAATACATGACAGCGACAGTATTCAACACCTTCAAAGCCATTTACCCAAAATGCTGTCAAACTCTGCTGCTCAGAAATCTTAAGATATTTTTAAAAATCAAAGCATCTTAAAATTAGTAAATGACAGATTATATTACTTTCCATTTCATTTCAAATCTTTGGAGACATTTGGAAACATTTTCACATGAGCTTCCAAGACCCTGACAGTTCAAAATTCCCTTCTAATAAAAATTTTCACCCAATCACCTCGCTCCTGAGACTGGATTTATTAAAAGCAACAAGCTTTATTAAAGGACTTGTTAATATTATCAACAATGAGCATCAATCAACTATTCTTGGATCTTCTAGGAAGAAGGGAATTGGGACACCAGCCAGCCCCAGGGCACACCTGGTCCCACACTCTCTCTGGGGCTGGGAGCAGCAGCTCCAGGAGGGTGAGGTTCAAAGTCCGTGGCACTTGTGCATCACCTGGGGTTCTACTCCCCCCACCCCTCCTCTCGGTTTGAATGAACATGTTGCTTTAGGGTCTCAAGTATGGAGTTTAATAACTTTATCGCTAATTAAAAATACCCCCCCAGTGAAAGGGCAACAAGCATGTAGAAAATTGCAACCTAGTGTGAGAGAACTTATTTAATGTGAAGTAATGAACCTTCCTGACACTTTAGAATTAGTTGAGCAGCGTTAGTGCCCAGTTTTGCACTGCTCCTCAACACTGTAGCACCATTTTTGTTTCTTAGAAACAAGCTTCCTCTGCAGAGCACAGCCTGAGGGGAGAAACAGTAAATGGAAAAAGAATGCAAAAGAAGAAGAGCAAAAGGTGCCAAATGTGTGTTGGCTGCTTCTGACAAATGTGTTATTTTCTGTGCATTATGCTAAGTACTGTTCAGCACATTTCCCAGCTGTCTGTAGCAGAAAGTACTTTCTATCCGTGTTACACGGTCTAAATGATATAAAGCTATTTGTATTCAAAGGAATGAATGGCAATGCCTACTCGGCGTGGAGGTGGTACACATACTACCACAGCTCCCTGTTTTCCCCAGAACAAAAAAACTTCTATCACCCATCCCTGGAGCGCTGCAGCTGAACGGGGGCAATCCCCTCTACCCACCAAAGCCCCTGGGCCAGGGGCAAGGACCCAACCCCTGACTCGCCTCCCATCGGTAACACTTCAAATCCAGGAGCGGTTCCTCATAGCGAGTCAGATACCCATGATGTGAGTTTAAAACAATAAACTCTGTGAAGTTACTCATTCTGTTTACTGCAATTTCCAGAAGAGTCAGAAATCAGAAAAAAATGAGATAGATTCAGATTTCACTCACACCCTTGAAAAGTCCAGCGTGATTAAAGTCAGTGCAAATTCTGGTTAATTACTCTAGTAGAAACGGCAGCAAATCTTGCTTTGAGTGTCTTGACTACTTAACCAAACATGCAAGAGATTTCTGAATGCAAAGCTCAAGACTTAAACAACAGCACCAAAATGTCCATCTTCAGCAGCTGGTGGGTGGTCAAGAGGCAGAGGCCCACCCACTGCCCTCAACAGCGAAAGTGAGAACCGGGTACCACCCAGCCAAAAGAAGGGCTTCACACATGAAACAAAACATGGTATGTGAAGAACACACATGCAGAACATGCAGAAAACAAAGAAAACCAACCCTCGAACCCAGGACTGAAACCACAACATAGTGACGCACAGCAGTTTCAAGATTACTGCGCACAAGGAAAATTTTCCCAACTCTATAGATTGACAGCTGCCACCAGACTTCTGGCTCTACCAGCTACTGCTCAGAAGCGGTAATTCTCTCCTTTCAACGTCTGTACCATATAACAAGAAAATGACATCTACGCTCAAATGAAACGGGGAATATAACAAGGCGGCTCTCAGACAGCAGCCATGGAAGTTGAAGCACAGGGGGAATGTGTACAAGGAAAGGGGAAAGAACGCAGAAATTAACACTGAGCTGCATGACATGAAACTCATAAATACCATAACATAATAAGCCCATAAATAAACACCACAAAATAATAAGCCCATAAACACCATAAAACCTGCTTGCAAGTAAATATTCAGGAAAACACAAACAAGTAAGCTCTATCAGAAATTGAAAAAATAAAACAATGCACTATGAATACCAGTGATTTTATCTTTATTTTAAGAAAAAAAGTATTCCAAATTTACACAACTTCAGTGGAAATGCAGTTTTCTCCAGGTTTCTATATACTGCATTCTCTTTGCTTCTTTTGTTCTCATCCTTTCTTATAGACATACACACCATACCAGGCAACTAACACCAATGCCGAGCACTGATCTATCTGCTTTGGCTAAGACGTCAGTGTGTTCCACCAAAACTCAACTTGACACAAACGCAGTTATTTCTCTATAATCTATACTACTTTGATCCACTTTAGGCCTACCAAAAAAAATAAATAAAAAAAGGTCAAAGAAACACCTGCTTTATATTGATTTAAATGAGAAGTCAAGTCTGCTAGGAAATCAACTTTTCATACAATTTCATAGCTCTATGTGCATATTTAAAACAAAACAAACAACCAGAAGTCCCAAACCAAAACAAAAATAACCCAAAACAGCCACCAAAATCCTGAGGATTTTCATTAAGTGGCACTCTGACACACACCCTTGACTCATTCCAGGTCAAGAAAAGGTTTTTTTCAAGGAAATATCAAGTAAAATATTTATTAGCCTTTACCAATTTGCAATTTTCCCACGCTCCCACATTCTGTAATGTCAGGAAATGGCTACTATAAACAGCCTAAATCTGCCAAGAAAATAAACGCAATTGATGCCAACTCAAGGAGGCCCAGCCTCCCCACCCCTCAGGAGGTGCCACGAGGACAACCTGTCATGGGGACAGACTGACCACAGGGGCTGCTTTGGCACAAGTGGGACCAAGGGCTACAGCGAGCTCACCTCCCCCTGCCTGGCACCCAGGGAGAGCTGTAAGGAGGCAGTGCAGACAGCACCCAAGGGCTGGGGTGAGGGCCCAAAGCCCAGGGAGCTGGAGCCCACAGCCAGGCAGGGCTGGAGGCCAGGGGCTTGTAGATCCCAGCAGCCAGGAGCCTCTCAATCACCTGGAAGGCCACAGAGTTTCCCAAATACTTCCTCTGCAGCTTTGCATCTGCCCATACACAGGCTTTGATTCTTCAACGTCCAATGCAACGTTACTTTAATTATCTTAAAGACAAGCAAAAAAACCCCACACCTGCTTCCAAAAAAAAAATAATTATTTTTATTTTTTTTTAGCTAACTTCATCTCTAGCTCCAGGCAGAGGCAAGAAGAACTCCCAACTGTTTCACAGTGGCTTCTTCAAAACTTCAAAGCACTTACACTCAGTGGCTTTATTTACTTGATAGTTCCAAGTTTCACTTCATATCAGCGTGGCCTCAGACAATTCCCTTCATTATTTTAAGAAAAGTTAAAGATGGAAACTTTTCATGTAGCCTCCATTTAGCTTACTGTGGCAAGGAATGGCATTTCCACCACCCCGCAAACACAGGGGCTTTGTTATAACGTGGCCAGACAAAGGGAACACAAGAGAGTGCTCGCTGACTCCTTGCCGGAGCTATTTGGGCTGGCAGCAGCCTCTGAGTGATCGGGCAGAGGCTTCTCCAAAGACAAGACGCTTGTAACACGCCAAGGGCCTCTTGCACAAAAGACACTACTTTACAATGCCAATCAGCACTCCCATTTTTTTCTTCCGCAAGGATCCTAAGTCAGGCCAACGGTTATGCTTACGAGAGAAGACCAAAGACTATTCTTTTCTTTTGGAGGCAATTACCCTAAAATATGTTGTCCAAAAGAAATCTGCTGTAAGGCAACTGGAAGAGTCCCAGGGAGCCAGCTGTGCTACCACCCACAAGGGACAGCAAAAGCTGATACCAAAGATCAGAGCAGAGACTGGGACTCAAAACAATATCTATGCCATAATACATATTTTTTCAAGCGCTCAGTCATCAGTCATGGAAACTGAAAAGATCGTTCAACCAGGAATTTTACAACGCTTTCTCTCAAACAAAAATCTTGGGAGTGGGGAGGTGTCAAACCTCTTTCTAGGCCTCACCTTGCAAATAAGGTAATAATTATTTCTGCTCGACGGAACAAAATAATCATATATAATACATAATATTCATTGGGATTGCTTAGTCCACATATCAAGAAACTTTGTTTTTTAGAAATTAAACAGGAAACCTTATCCTTCCTTGAGAAGCAGACTAGGGAATTCCTGACCTACTTTTATTTTGCAAGTTGGCACCATATCCCAGATAGTGTTCTCTTGTCTCAAAGGAGCTTATGACTCCCCACACACTATGTAAAAAGTAATTCTGGTTGCTAGAGCATCTTAAAAATTGTTCTATTGTTACAATTTTTTAAGGAATTCAGAAAGTCTGCCATTGTGTGCAAGCCCAGCCACACACAAGGTCTGCAGACAACAAGCTCGCAGAGCCTCAGCTTTCCCCCATGGACAGCCTCATCACCACGTGGCCACTCTTACAGCTGTTGTCATATTTCTCATTTCACCTCATCCTCTTCCATATCACCTCTGTATCTTCAGCGCTCTCCCATCACCCTTCTCTTACAATCTTGATTTAAAGCTTCTTGAAGTCCCTAAAAACAGCATCCACTGACATCAGTGATTTAGAGGCTCAGCTATCTTTTCGAGGAAACCAAGTATCTACCTGTTTATTTACAAGTTTTACTGCCATGGTTTCAGTCGGGATAGAGTATAGTGTCATACTAGCAGCTGGTATAGTGCTGTGTTTTGGATTTGGGATGGGAATAGCACACTGATGTTTTTTGTTGCTGCTAAGCAGTCAAGGCATCTTCTGTTCCTTGTGCCGCCCTGCCAGCGACCAGGCTTGGAGGGCACAAAAAATTGGGAGGAGACACAGCTGGGACAGCTGACTCCAACTGACCAAAGGGATATTCCATACCATAAAACATCATGCTCAGTGTATAAAGCTGGGGGAGGAAGGGGGAGATGTTCAGAGTTATGGCATTTGTCTTCCAATGTAACTATTACATGTGGTGGAACCCTGCCTTTGTGGAGATGGCTGAACACCTGCCTGCCAATGAGAAGCAGTGAATTAATTCCTTGTTTTGTTTTGCTTGTGCGTGAGGCTTTTGCTCTACCTATTAAACTGTCTTTATCTCAATCCACAAGTGTTTTCTCACTTTTACTCTCCCCCATCCCAACTGGGGAAAGTGAGCGAGCAGCTGCATGGTCCTAGCTGCCGGCTGGAGTTAAACCACAACATTTATAAATCACTCTAAAAACATCATGTACCAATTTACATTGCACCTTTAACAGCTCTTTATAACTAAATCTACATTTCTCTGTCCCAACCTCTATTCTCATTCTGCCAAGAAAAAGTGCTGTAAGTAGCAGAAACAGACCACAGTCGTCTATGATGCTGTATGTTATATTAGAAGGCAGACAGAATAGCTGCAAAACCTTCGCCCGCAATGGAACTAGGTGCAGGGAGCTACACAGAAAGTGGAAGGTAAGAGCAAAGGACACACAGCAGATCCACAAAAGAAGACACAGGAAAAAGTCAACCAATGTGCAAGAGCAACACAAAAGCAGGTAGCTGGACAAAATATGCAGGTGCATGCGAGACAGCATCATCTTTGAGAACTTTCTGCAGGAAGCTGGAGCTCTGCAAAACTCATCTACAGTTTAATTGCATACACAATGAAAAATAAAATTTTAAAAGATATTTTATTCCCATGGAGAAAAATCAATAAAGATTTTGGCCACAACACCCCCAAAAGAACAAAGAGTTTTATTAAATCAGAAGTGCCTGCCAAGTTATAAGATTTCTGAAAAGAGGGGAATTTTAAAAAAAAGCTGTAAAATAAGAAAAGATGGCAATTTGTTTTGAAACTTAAATCCAGCTGGCTTAGCATCTGATTGAAAGAAAATTATAGATCACTGTAAACATCATGGGTAAAAATAAAGAGTAATCAGAGCCCCTCTAAAAAGGAAAAAAAAGTCAAACCAAACAGGCTATCTATAAAACCAATAATTCTGAGCCACTTCCATGCCAGCCGTAATTGCCACATTGCAAAATACAATTCTCTTAAAGATACTCAACTTCTTTGTGAAGTGTGCCAAATAACTATTGGAAAGCAGAAAGAGCAGAACGGGATCGTCAAGAAAATAAGTTAAAAGTATCATTGTGAAAAGAAGTATTATCTTGTGGAATTCAAAATATATACCACATCAATGTTAAACGTTACTGCAAAAAATGACATAGGACTGTACCGTCTCTTTCAATGCTGAAAATATGTAAAAATGCCCAAAGTCAAATTTCAAGCTTGTATCAAAAAACAATGACAATATTCAAACATGAACATGCTCCACCTGCTCTTAGCACGGACAGGTCTTCAGAAAGCACCATGTGCAGTCACCTGGGGGTGGAGAACCAAACCCGTACGGTACCAATTAACTCAACAGTTCCCTCTCCTGCTAGTTCAATCAGGCATCCTAAATTGCATCAGAATCACATAAATCAACATAAACACGAAGAGGTTTTCCTTCTTTTCAGAAAAAAAGTGAATGGTGCAGAGCTAGGCTGAAAGGAAAAACACTGCATTTTATATTTTTCACTGTGTAGCATTAGAATAACGCAGCACCAAGTTAAATTTTTTGAGCCAAATTAAGACAGAACATAAATTAAACCTCAGTCAGCAGCCAGCACTTCTTGGGCTGTATATAGTCTACAGCTTAATTGCATATGACCAATTGCTGATTTTCTGTATGCTATCATCAGATAACAAAGATACGCATTCATATGTGGCCTGCAAAAGGGTATTGAAAAGACTTCACTGGCCCTTTGCAAAAGGAGCTAGCTCCCTGCTGCTGGCCTACAGCATGTGGCAATAACCCATGCAAGTATCAACAGTTACCTGTCACCAAAACTGGAGAAAGAATTTCACGCTCCAAGTAACATACATACTCCACCCAAGTTTCTAGAATACAAATTATGCAAAAAAAACCCAAAGCAAAGCACATAAATAGATATATCCCATTAGGTTCAAGTTAGATTTGATGCACTTCATATTATCTAAATATTTGCCGGACATCTAATCCTTTTTCCCCTGCCCCTAATCTGTCCCCTTCTCCTCTGCCCTGACCTTCCTGTAGTATCAAGTTCACAAATCAATTTTAGTGCTCTCTTCAGAGTCCATTCCCCTTTGGGAAAGGATATGTAAAATACGTCAGGTTTGCCTAGAAAAATGCCCTTCTCATAATAGCTTTTTAAAAATATCTTCTATTGCCAAGATTTTGTTCCCTCTCTACAAACTGCTCATGGCTTCTTCCAGAAAGGAGAGGGATGAGACGAGGTAAAATTAAAAGGGGCAGAAGGGAAGAACAGTGCTGGTACAAAACTCCCCAATCCAGCTTCCATTCAGCTCTTGTATCAAAAGCCTGCTATCAGTCACTCGTTCTGCAGACATCGCTGTCTCAGGCCTGCAGTGGCATCTCACTTCCCTTTTATAAAACCTGCAGCAAACAGTTTAGTATTGAGTGTTATAATGGCTTAATCACACTTCCGCAGATTAGGTACACAACACAGAGTAGATAACACACGCAGAAGACTGAGCCTCAAGATTAAGATCTAGGTTTTCCATCTCTAAAGTCTGAAGTGCTCAAACTCTGGGTTTGGAAAAGCCTACGGAAAGCAAACAGCTTCAGATCTCAAACTGGGCTCAGGTCCTCGCAGTGGTGAACGTCTCCAGCATTTCAGCTGTGACCTGTCCTCAGCTGCAAATGAAACAGCTGGAATTAATCAGTGTCTCTTCATATACAAGCCTTCATCCCCACAGAGGAGAAGAAAAAAACCAAAACACAACATGCAGGAAATCCAGCTTTTGTGTTTGTTCGCAAGGCAGATAAAATGAGCTGTCATCCTTTCTCACAGCAGGAAAGAGTAAGGACAGCTCAGATGAAAGCGCTGACAGGCCTGGCGGCGGGCACCGGGGGATGCGACTCTGAAAGCACCGTGTGTTTGCAGAAGACCACCAGCCACCGAAATAAAACACTGTTTAATGTCAGGTACATTTACAACGATTAAACACAACCACTTCACCCAGCACTGCTCAGCTCCCAAAAATTAGTTCATTCCTTTATGTTATATGCTATAAGAATAACTATGAAAACAAGAAAATAAAAAGCTCGGTGTTTTACAAAGTACACTCTCCTTCTTTATATTATCTCATGTTTTAGGGACCAGGAATCAGTTACAGCCTGAACTACCCTTTTGAGCCACCAGCAAAAAGTATCCACGTGTCACACTACTTGTGCGCACAGAGTGGTCTCGTGCTGCAGTGCCAACACAGTATAAAACATAACCAAAAATGGATTCAAACCAAGTAAAAACATCCCAAAGCATTAGCTCACAACACAACATTTTCTGAGCTAGCCAGACTTTACACGGACTTCTTAGTCAATCATCTGAAGAAGTTTAGTTTCTGTTGCTAGAAAGCTTTGAGGAGAATATTCATCACTGATGGTTTGAGCAGTTTGAAAGAGGAAATAGTCTTTTAGATCATGACATGTAAGGAGAACAGAATGACTTGGGTTCCAGGAAGTATCAAAGCGTATTTCATAACTATAGGAGGAAAAATCCTAAGTCAGCACCTATGCCTGCATACAAAGACTAAAAGAACCAAATATAAGTACAGAAATCAGTACACTTGCATGTTAAAAACATGTTGCATTAAAACTCAAATTTCCCAGATGATTAAAAATTACTAACAGTTTTCACTCTATATGAGCAGCACACTGTGGATTAATTTAGTTCCTTTTTGAGGTTTTTGCTCGGTTTAGGCAGATCAAAACTCAAAGCTGCTCATTTAAAAAACCAAATAAAACAAAATATAAACTTACGCTCCCACCCAAAGCTGAGATCTCCGGTAGGAAGCTGTGATTCCATGAGCTGGGGTTTTAGGAACTTCAGTTCCTCAACATTTCTGACTGAATGACAAGAAAAAGGAGGAGGGAAGTTTTTAAAGTTTAAAAAAAAATCAAAACAAAATAAAAAAGCACAAAGGAAAATTGCAACCAAAATTGTCAAGAAATGAGAGGTACTAAACTTTCAAAATGCAAGAGTACTTGAGTGACCTGGGTCACAAATTACTGTCCCTAAATACTCTTTCCTCTTCAAACTAAACAATGCCTTCACAAACAAAGGATGACCAGTAATTTCAACTAGCTTAAAAGGGAAGTTAAACCACAATGAGCTTTTGGGTTTTATTTAAGGCAAAGAGAAAGAAAACCAACAGAAATATAAGAGAAAATATATGACTTTGGGGCTCCTTTGCAATCCAGACTTAATTCACTTCAAAGGACATTTTACAAAGAAATATAGAGTGACAATAAAAGAAGAAATTCCACACACAGTAACTCTTCCTTTAATATATTAAAAAAACAAAAGGCTGCAATGCTGAGATGCCCATTATAATGTCTGCCACCTCCTCTGGCACACAAATCAATCACCAGAGATCAAGGGTGAACCTTCTCCTTCCTGTCCTTCACAGCGGAGGCGCAGCTACGCTCACCAAAACTCCGGGCACGACAGGTACTGATGCCGTTAAGCCCATATTGCCTTCTGCATCGCTGTAAACATGGGCCCCATTACTGAGGCACTACCAAGAAGTGCAGTGTCACTCAAGTTATAAGCTCTGCATCTTGGCTGTACCACTTAAAGGTAAGACTTGTCAAATCTACGATATCTGGCAACAATCCGGTGTGCTATTTTCACAGCCAACATGCAGGACTTTAAGCCAGTGTTGATCAAAAATGTGTATTACCCCAACTGTACATAAACTTAAAAGATCACAGCGATAGAGTATAATTAATAAAGCGTTCCCACTACTGCAAATGCTTTATGTTATTACAAATCATAGATTTAAGACACTGATCCTCACAAGAGCTTTCCCAATGAGATGCAACCACATCTTGCTGGACAGCATCTACAGAAGATGACTATGCAAGGACTGTGCCTTTCTGAAGAAAGGCAGAACACAGTCACTCCGAGGTTTATTCTGTGGAGCCATCTACAGAAAGCCGGTATTTGCAATCTTGAGCTTCATCCACGTGTAAGTACTTAACATATAAACACATCTTTGGCGGATGCTTCACTGTAACTGGTGGTGTATGGACTCCACAGGCAGTCTCTCTTGAGCACGTCCAAGCTTAGCAGCGTTGCAGGGTCAAACACCCTCGTCCTCAACCTCTGGACAACAGCAGTTAAAAAGCAGACATAAGTAAAAAAAGGCTTCAAAATCTGGTTTTGGCTGGGGAGCATGGGGCAAGGGCAGCTCCTGCCACCTCAACTGGACATCTCGCAGGGCACACAACACCAGCCACCACAACACCACTCCACTCCTTCCAACTCCCCTGCCACCCAACACAGAGAGGTACCAGGCAGGATGGGTGGGACTGAAACAGAGCAGTTGTCCCACCCATCCTTTCGATCCCATAAGAAGGAATTTGCAGCAGAGAGAGCTTCAGATCTAAGGGCAAACGTGGTTTTCAGAGCGGAGATCAAATACACAGACTGCTACTTGGTTTGCACGCTGGTTCTCGGCATCTTGTCCCGCCAGTGTGAACGCTGATTAAATCAGTAAGTTGAAAGGATGTGGTAAAGCTATGAAAGCCAACAATTTGACCTTGAAGTTAGACGGTGGGAACTTAAAACTTTCACCTAATTTTTTAAATCTTCTCAGTAAGATGATCTAATATTTGCTTACAAAGTTTCTGGTGTATATTTGTTTTATTCCCGTAGGAAGCTTGCACCCGCAACTTCGAAGATCAGGATTCTTGCTCATTTCATAGGAAACCTACCTCCCTATCTTCTTTACCTCTTCCTAGAATTTTCTGCCTTCTGATCCTCATAAAAGTAATACATCATCATTAATTTAATCAACAATATGCTTTTGAGAGGATGATGAAACATTCTGCATGCTGCGCATAAAAGAACCGCAAGCTATTCTCACCCCCAGTCCAGCCAGGCAGGGAATTGGCCGCACGCACCCAGTTGCGGCAAACAAGAAGTTCCTACGCTTCAGGTGGTTACTGCAGGGTACAATTTGAAACCTACCTCTAAATATGTAGCTTTTGATTCCCATCTGTTTCCCTTATTTTTTAATAAAGGAATCAAAAGTTTGATGCATAAAGGTTGACATTACTTTCAGAAGTAGCAGACTTCACAAGTTTTACTTGCTTTCTCCTTCCCTGGAGTTTATGCACAACTTCCAAACTTCATTAGGGACAAAAAGGAGTGAACTAATCTACCAGAACTATTTCCAACGCTTAATTTAGTTTTAGTGTTTTCTTTTGAGGTTTCTCTCGCTGGCTGACCTGAGACTGTTTCCCTCTGGAGCTTGTGTTGCAGTGCCAGCCCCTTTATTAGAGCAGGTCCACATCTAGCGGTGAGAGCAGAGGAGGAGGAACTGCAAGCTCCCTGCTGCTGCATTTGGTTGGCAACCTCTTCCTCCTCCTCCCACTCTTCAGCAGATGTTTCTACTGTTTTACCACAACAGGATCTTTTTATACCCTCTCAATTCCTAAAGCAAACAGCAGCCAAAATCTGAGAACTCATCTCCAGAGATCCACAACAAAAGCACTGACCCACACAACCACCACAATACAACTGGAATAAAATCCTTGGCCCTTGGGAGAAGGGGAGGTTATACACAACGTCACAGGGCCGGTGACTAATCTTTGGCAGCTCATGTGAGAAAGTCTTGAAGTAGCTGTAGTGACAGAGAACAGCATGAAAACAAATGGATGATTCAGACGTGAATAATATTCTTTAGAAGTGATATTATCAGAAGCACACATAAACCATTATCCAATCTTTTTACCATTTGGAAAAGCCAATGGCATTTACAGCCGTCTTCCAGATGTTGTGTATTTTCAGTTACATGTGTGTCTGTGTGCGTGTGCATGAAGTCAGTGAGTTCAAAACAGGTGGGCTTTCTAGCATCTCCCTTTTTAAACAAATTCCTTGACACCACTAAATGTACATCCCACGGGGCAGGACAAATCAAGTTTCAGACAGTTCGCTCCATGTGAGACTCTTGCAGCTGACACCGAGTCCACGCTAGCAATTTTCTTGCAGTAACTGAACCAGGTTGAGGGACTGCAGCAGTTACTCTTGTGTTCCTCAAGTGTCTGTGGCTGGCAGGGGAGTAGGGAGGCTCATTCAGATTTCAGTATAGCCATGTATGCCAACAAGTTAAGGTAGAATCCCTTTAAATTGCTGATGTAGGTAGGCAGACAAGGGTCTTTATCAAGGTACTCCGAGGGGTAATTAAGTTAGTTTCTCCCTATTACCTGCCCTCCCTCCCCAAAGTCATATTAATTAAGCCTTAAATCAGGTAGTAAGTAAAATTTAGGCCTATTTGTACACGTAGAAATAGACTTCATGTTGCTTTGTCTTTTTCATTTGTTGGACGCAAGCGATCTGCGGCACTCCTGCGGCAAACGCAGCAAATCCCACATAACGTATGCCTGCCATGTATTTACTGTCGGAAGGCGTTTGCACCATCCAGTTCAGACAATAAGCAAAGCCACGGCTGTGACCGAGCTAAGATCTTTGCTTGCGTTGTACTGCTACTACTGCTTGCTTTGAAGAAACCACCTGTGAAATGCTATGAGGTGATGTGAACGTTAACCAGACCTTCCATCTGGTTTCAAACGCCCCCACGGCTGAGTGCATGCACATGTGTGCTCGTACACAGATGTTCAAAGGAACTGCACAACTTTCGGTCGCAGGCCGGCTGTGTAGCATCTTCTGCTGCCACGACGGCACATGAATGGCACCAATGGTACGCCCAGGACCTTCACCTGAAATACTGCCCTCTCGCTCCCTCCAAACCAGAAGCCTACTTGTCCTTAGCCAAACACCTGTGCTTGCTGCTGCTTATCCACACATGCTTCCTTAGGCATCCTAGATTTCCTTATACTTCCTTAAGTACCTGCTTCACTTTGATGCCAAGGCTTTCATCTGCCACAACAGCAAGGAATTGTCTGTTTGGGGAAGAAAAGCACAGCTCAAGATGCTCTTAGGAGAGAGCCTTCGGATACAAAAACCCTCTGCAGGACAACTGCAGATCAAAAGCACCAGTCTCCTCCTGCTCTTTAGCCTGTAGATGGCTTAAGAGAAAATAAATGAATGATCTCCTTGTTCCAGCGACATTCTGGAAATCCTGTGTAAATGAAGCCATCTTTGATGACATCTTGGTGAACCTGAACTTGAAATAACCGTGGTGATGCCGTTGACTGAGCAGCGGTAGTGGAGCTTTTCCACAGTACTGGAAACTCTTCCCCACATTTCAACCATCTTCCATGGCCAGCATTTGATTTTATCAGTTAAAAATATCTGAAAAGTTTCTCAAATTAATTGTTCTTTACATGATGACTAAACCTGAATTAACAATTTTTGAAGCATCAAACTTTTAAAATAATAATGAAAACATGTAGGTTTAGTTATGATATAATATCATAGGTGATTACCGGGGAGGAGATATTCAAATAGGTTCAAGAAAAACGAGCTTCTATCAGCTGTGTTGCATAGAGAGGCTCGTTCAGATTTTGATGGAATTTTCTGAAAAAATGCATTTGGAGTATTATTTTGGGAACTTTTGAAAGCGAATACAAATATTTACACTATAAAAGCACTTCAATCTAGTGACTCTTATTTTGGGGAATAGATCAGAGTTCAACCCAATTCATGGGCTTTACTAGAGGTCAACAACAGCTTGGAATTTGAAATACTGCTCTTTGCATTGAATTTCTCACAAAAAAGTGGGAGAACAAGCACTACCTGCAGGAACTACACAGACCCTACTTGCAGTAAAGTAACTGAAGATAAATACCATTAAGAAAATTGAAGATTATTGCAGTGAGAACTGTTTTTTATTGCATAAATTATTTCCAGAAGATGTATAAATGTATTAATGGAACAAAAGCACAAAAGCATGTCCACTGCCAATAAAAGATAAAAAATAATCAGAAAATTAGAAAAAAAAATTACTTGAGGACTCATTAACTCATGGAGAAATGAAAAGTGACCTGCTAGATGATGATGAAGACAATAATTTGCAATCAAGCTATAAGTTAGCAAGCAGAAACTCTTCAGGTTTCTTTGGAAAACTCATTTTCTCAACATACAAAAGCTCAACCTTTATTCTGAGGATTACTGGAACATAAGAATGGAAACCTATGCGTGTACTGGGCATGGCACATACCTTCAGAGCATAGTTAAGAGCATTTACCTTGGATGTCTGAAGTTAGATTAGCTTTCGTTTTGCTCAAAAGATTTTGTTTCAGTATTTTAACTTACATTATAAAATTTGTTTCAACTGGTCTAGATCCAACAGAGCTAGAAAATGAAGTGAGATTTTTAGGCACCTCAGTTTTAGGGACTAACCTCACTGGAAATAAGGCTCTCAAAAGCAAAATCCTTAAACTTTCTGAAAATGAAGTGTTTATGATTTCTTAAGAAATTTTTGATACACCCAATTATTAGTGATTTCGCTGTTATTTTTCCTTTCAATGCGGTATATTGTTCAAAGCAGGGTTTGGAGAGAATGATAACAGAGCAATGGAGTCAATTAAGAGACGCAAGGAAATGTAGAGGAAATTCAAATGCTTCTTCAGGCCTAAAATAGAAGTAACAAACCTCCAAGATAAACAGCTTGAGAATAACTGCTTCAAGTTTAATTTGATAAACAACATTACAAAATGACTTTATAATGCTCAGCAGTTTGATGGCATTGGAGATATCTGGAAACAGGGAAAATCTGAGCCTCTCACGAGAAACCTTCCTGCTGTTTAACATTATAAATGATGAATGAAAAACAAGGCAAGAGCCCCTAATATTACACTTTACATTCCATCTTAGATCCCCTACCCTGCTTCACCAGTGATTAGCAAACTGTGGTCAAAAGAATACATGGTAATGATTTTACAGAGTTGCTAAATTGCATTAAACATAGTGTATTTTAATAAAACTCTTTGCATTTGTTGTAAACAGTGAATTCTTGAGACTCAAGCCTTGTGTATCCACTGCTGCATAGTCATGAAATCAACCTTCCCTTTCTCCATATTAAGTTACGGCAACATGCAGCCTACGCTTCATCTCTGGCATAATGATATTAAAGCTACTTAACCACTCAGTGTTTTAAAGATATGCCAAAAGTTCCTGTAAATGTATGTGTTTGTTGCCTACAGTTATAGCCCTACATTTTTTTAATCACACTCTTCTACAGCATATTTTTCTCAATACATCAAAACTCAATTAACCACAGGTCAGTTTTGTAGATAATGTTAAACTCTAAATTATCAGTAATTAAAGAATCTGTATTTCTTCTGGCCCTGAATCAGGCGAAAACTTGACACACACACAGCTCCTCCACAGACTAAAAAAAGATTAGAAGGTAGACAACTCAGCCACTCAAACAAGATGCCCGGTGCTCACTTGTAATGAAGAGACTTGGGAAAGCCCATCCAGATTGATACTGGCACCACTGACAGCACCGACACCCAGAGCGAACATTTACACTGGGTCTTCTGTGTGTCTCAAACTACCACCGGTTCCTGGGGTTTGTGTCTATCTGAAATCATCTCAAGTACATTACATTCGAGCAGTATTAACCATAAGCTTTACAGCAACCTCATCAAGAAATAGCTCTCAGACACAAGACAGAGGAGCACACAGTTTCACTATATATGGATAAGCTCATCATTAGTTACAAAAATACAGCCCAGCCTAAAAGAGGCTGGCACAAAGCTCCAGCAGGATTTGGGTACTATCTAGAGTGCAAGAATATGGGCGCTCTCTGAGTATCTCAACTGTTCCTAAATCCTGCCACCTAAGCATGTTCCAGCTGATTGAGCGTACACTCGCTCCAGATACCTCTGCTATCACATACTTTAACACCATATTTCTTGAAAGCAAAGAGACCAGTTCAAAAAAGGTGCTAAATGAAATATTTTTTAATAAATCATTATTAATGGTTGTATTTATTAAAATATTATTTAAAAAAAAAGGAATTGCACCAGCAGCCTTCCATCTCTGTCTACATATTTATCAGAGTAGCCAAAACTCACCACAACACATTTTTCCAAATAAGAACCAAAGAACTTCATCACCTGGATCACGCAAAAAAATCCATGATATTTTAGAGAAAGTAAAAGAAGGGATCTGAATGATGAAATTTCTTAAGCTCTGATGAGGTCAGGCATCTTTCTTTGTTGCCTGGATCTCAGAAGACAGAACAAGTGAAAGTACAAAGAATACACAAAAGTAGAAAATGCACTGTCACAAAGAATTAAGGCACACCCAGTGCCCTATTCTGTATGATGACTGATGCAAGTAACATGTGAAACGCACCCAGAGAAAATTAAAATTGACAATAGCAAGCCTGCATTTTTTGAGCCATTCAGCTACTTAAGACGTTAACCAATTTCTTTAGGACTTCTCTGCTGTTCATTATTTTAGCTTATTCTTTTCTATGCCTACCTACCATTCACTGAGCAGCAAACAAATACAATAGCACACAGGAAGCACCAAACAAAAGTCCTTTTAACACTCACTCACACCATTTGCCGCACATGTCAGGGCTGCCCAGAGTTTACCAGCTTGCACTCAAAAGCAACTTTCTTAAAAACATAACAGAACTGTGTCTCATTTTGAAAGTCAAGAAAGTGGATAACTTAAACCTTGAGGGCATAGGAGAGAAACCGAAGTACTGCCATAACTGCCTTGCTTTATTTTTCCGTTATTTCAATGTTCTCAACATTCAGTTGAATTTTCACCAATAATTTCATGAGGCATTTAATAAACATTTGCTCTATATTCTGTTCAATGGTGGTGTTCCACTAATACTGACATTTCTTGCTATTTAATCATTCTTGCAGATGACGAGCTAGACAGGTTGCCATAGATGTCCATTTGCAATGATTTTCAGAAATTTGGTTTAATTACTTACTAAAAAAACAAAGTCCCTTCTGGGAATCTTACTAAAGCTTAATAGTGGCAAAAAGATTAGGATTTATTTTTCAATTTCTCTCAAAGTGGCAGCATGGTCCATCAATACTGCACACACTCCCAATGAAAACTCACACAGATTTCATTAAAATGTTTCATGAAAGGACAATTTCAGCAAGTACGATTTGAAAGAATTTATCGCTTTGAAGCTAGCCCAAAAAGCTCTCTTGCTGCCTATACCCAAAAGCAACAATACCAAAAGGCAGTTAATACAGCAGGCACCTGATTTGATTGTCACCCTGTGCCAAATGCTTTACCCCTGCCAGGTTCCAGCTACGCAAGGTGTTCTGCCCCTTGCAGGAGAAAACATCAGAGTCAGGGACACAAATTGTCCCATTCTTGACGGGTGAAGTTACAAAGAGAAAAAAGGCATTTGTGACTAGTTTTTTTAAGAATTGTTTCAACATCTTTTTGAAAGAGAGGGAGGAAGAATAAGAAAAAATATTTTATTTTTTGTTGTTTCTGTTACAGATTAACATGCTTTTTTTTCCTTGTTGTTTTAAATTAACACCACCAATACAATAATGAAACAAACATCAGTGCCCCGGTATTTAGTTTAGATTTTTTTTCCCCTGTTTGTTCTGCAGGCAATAGCTGAGCACCAGCAGTGCAAGTCTCATCCTTACTTTGGGGGGAGCTAAATTTCTTGAAAAAGTCATGGGGGGTTTTGACAAAGGAGAAAATGAAGGAAAATAAAATGATGATGGAGCCCAGTACCCATTAAAGTAAGGAAGAGCTCAGCCTCTAACACAGGCCATATGTTCAAAGCAAGATGTGGACAGGAAGACCAGTCACTCATTAAATAGTCCCACCACCTTCATGGTGCAAGGTGCTGTTGCAGCCAAGTAGCTCTGAACATATTTCACAATGTGTCATTAACAGAATAAGAACATAAAAAGGGGTTTGGCTTTTTTTTTGTTGTTTGGTTAAGCTCCAAATTTTGTAGCTTAGTTTTGTCATTTTAAGGAACTTACAAAAAATAATAAAAACCACCAGTGAAATGGGCAAGGGTATAAGACTATGATATTCTAAAAAAATGTTTCACAAAAGACCAGATAAAACATTAACACATTGTATTACTGTTTTTTTTTTAGCAGAAATGCCATCTCACATTTAACCCATAACGTCATGGTGCTTGAATAAGGGAGAAATCAGGTAGAAGTAATACACGTCTCAGGGCAGAGGAGAAGAAAACAACCCACTGAAAATGCTCCCTCACCAGGAAAAAAAAAAATAGACCCCAGTGTATTGCAGCAACAGTAAACCACGAAACATGGTAGCAAACCAAATTCTGGCTCAGTAAGACTACCTTCATTCAAGCAAGCATCAAGGGAGGACACAGTCAGGAGAAGTTAGCCTGACCCTAAGAACATGAAGGGCTTTGTGGAAAGGCATGTAACCCACCTTCAGACTAAAGAAATAGAATCATAGAATTGTTTAGGTTGGAAGGGACACCTTTAAGATCATCTAGTCCAACCATCAACCTAACTCCGATAAAAAACCATCACTAAACCATCTCACTAAGCACTACATCTCTATTCACAGCAGGCACTCAGCCAATAAACCCCCCAAACCCCTTGTTATTTTTCAAGGTTATGTAACAGAGTAGGCAAAAATGTATTACACCTGCTGTCTTTGTGCCAGATTTCCTTCCCTCCAACCCCACCCCACACCTCTCCCCCCATCCCTTTCTTGGTTTTATATAGATCAAAAAGTCATGTTGCAAACCAGCATGTTTATGTTAAGTAAGAGGCATGGAGAGCACTACCACAAAGTCTTTAACTGAATTATAGTCATGTGTTTCAAATAAGAAGGAATGAGAGCGAAATACATGGTTAGGCCCCAAGCCTCTTTCCGTAAACATGAATGGAGCGAGAAGGATGGCATATATGTCTCTCCAAGCCCCTACACGAACTTCTGGGATGCGAGCTATGGACAAGCAGTTCAAGCCAGGCTGCATGGACCCGGCACCCTCCCAGGCTGGCTCCACTGGAAACCTCCTGGTAGACCTGCTTCATCACTCTGATACCACCCTAAGGGCCAGGCTAAGGACATCTTCACCAACCTCTGACAGACTCATGGAAACCAACAACAGTATTTGTCTTCCCGCTGAAAAGAAGATGTACGGAAAATAAAGGGATTTGTAGCAGATGGCAAGGACGATTTTCCAGACCACTGGAAAGCCAGCTGAATTGCAAGCGCCCTGAATCCACAGAAAGTCAAAGCAAAGTTGGCTGACGTGCAATGGTTCAGCCTTTTTCAAGAAATGCGAAGAGGACTCAGGAAAAGAAATTCCAAAGAGAACAAATCTCTCAAAATTCACATGCTTCCCTATGAAGGACGGCTTCAAATGCAGATAAGAGAAAGGTGAACTTGTCTTCAAAGCATTAGGGCTTGATTAGTAAATTATTTGCTCCACTTCCAGTTAGCATTGAATCAATGTCAGCCCGTGATTCTCAAAACACTTTTCATAGTAGCAAGTCAGCCTGCGCAGAAAAGCCCAGACCCCAGCTTGAGCCAACCCACCCAAACGCCTCCACACAGCACATGAGTAACGGGGAGGATGAACGTCCAGCACGCGTACAGCAGTTCCTTCCTTCTCCTTGTAATGTAAGTATACGCAGTTAGAGAAATAACAGGAAGCAGCAAGAAATATTACCTGATTTCATAAGTACATGCTAAAAGCTGTTAAACAGTGTCAGGAGCTCATTCTCTCTGTCACACATACACACAAGTTACTATGCTAAAAATCTGCACTTGAGTTAGTGCTTGTGTTTTGTCCTGTAGTCTCCAGAAAGATGTTAGAGCACTGGAGTTTAGCAGAGTTGCAGTTTGAAAATGTAATTTCAGGAGTTCTTTGTCCATCGTATACTGTAAATTCCAACTATGTGCCAGGTTTTTCAGTGGACAGTTTTTTTCTGATCAGTTCCCCTTTAGCAGTGGCAGATACAACATACGCAGCGCTTCTTAATACCCCTTTCTTTCTAGTGAAAGAGAGGTGCAAACATTCATCAGCCTTCTTGACATGCAGCACACGGGGGAAAGGACATCCCAGCAGTGTTGCCAAATTCCCTTCCCAAACTCCCTCTCTTCTCTCTGCCTTCGCAATATTTCTCATCAGCTATACGGAACACTACATGGCAGGTTCACCACGTTGCCCCATTTTATTCCTCTTCTCCTTGCAAGGAAGGAAGAGCAATGGCAACAGAGTTGCTATGTGTCAAATCTTGGCACATAATATTTCATTTTCAAGAACTGCTTGAAATCGTCTAACACCCCTTTTGTTCTTATTGTTTTATCTTACTTAAGATTTGCATCTTTCTTTCCACATGACAAGCAGACACTGCAGTTTTTAGAAGCCGAGTTGGATGAGCAGAATTAAAATTGTTCCCGTTCCCACACCAAGTTACTGCAGGCAGGAAGATGCTATGATCAACTAATGAAGTGGGTATTCTCAGTTTCCGGCACCACAGGAATAAATGAAGCAAAGATTCCAGCTTTTTTAACCAAGTCACTGCATGTGAACAAACTGACTGGAGTTTTTAATTATTGAATTATGAACCTTTTCATCTTTTCAAAAATGCATTCACTAAATGTGACAAGCCAAGTGGGAAAAAACACACTTAAGGCCAAACGCAGGTTCACTACGATCACTGCAGGATCATTATGGACTAGCACTTGCCTCTAACCACCCAGAGCCTAACATAAGGGACGTCCTGATGAACGGGAAGTAGTAAAATGAGGGTATGATAAGAATAAAGAGGATAAAATTGAACAACTGAGAACAGAAGGTATTTTTGCCGTGAATTTGAAGTTTCAGTACTTTCCACATAAT
The DNA here is from genome assembly GCA_002844005.1 of Limosa lapponica baueri. NCBI lineage: Eukaryota > Metazoa > Chordata > Aves > Charadriiformes > Scolopacidae > Limosa > Limosa lapponica. The sequence continues at coordinate 622,057 of KZ505715.1, forward strand.
CTCTAGTGTCTAACAACACTTTCAAAAGAAAATACAAATTGGCCAAGGCTATTTTTCCTTCAACTAAAGTAGGAGAACTAAAGACATCTGAAGCAGCAACTCCTAATTATCTTCCCACAAGTCTTCTTGCAAACCAATGAATTACCTATTCCTGGTATTCACACTAAAAAAACCAACCAACCAAAAAAAAAAACCAACAAAAACCAGAATGAACTCTGTAAACAAACAAGAAAACAAAAGACTCTACCAAATACTTTGCACAAGTGAGCCTAAGCACCACATTTCAGAAGTCCTTTAAGCAGCCCTTTGCTATCTCTAAATAGACCAAGAAAAGAAATGGCCACTTAAATGTTCCATGTGCTATCTTACTAAAAGGTTACACAGCCCATTCAAAGGCTTGACAACCACTTCCCAAGCTTTTTGTTTATCCTGTAGATGTTGTAATTACACACACACATCCCACCAACGCACCCTGCCAGCTTGCAGGACATTTTAAGATGACTTTTGGAGAAGAGCTTTTAAGTGTTACAAAAAGAGCCTTACATTAATTACAATTAACATAATTGGGAAGAGAGGTGGTGTACATCTGTCTCAGATAAAAATCTTTATCCAGATCGTCACATTCTCTTCCTGGAGAATCAGGATAGCTAACACAACTTCTGAAATAACACAACTTTGAAATAAATTTTGAAAATCTTTGAAAGTAATTTAAAGAATTATCCAATCACAGTCAACATAGGTTCACAAAGGGAAAGTCCTGTTTAACTGATTTGATATCCTCCTCTGATAAGGTCACTCGCCTAGTGGATGAAGGGAAGGTGGTGGATGTAGTTTTTCTGAATTTTCATAAGGCTTCCGATACAGTCCCTTACAGCATGCTTCTGGACAAATTGTCCAACTGCAGGATGAAGGGGTTGACAGTGCGCTGGGTGAAGAACTGGCTGAAGGGCAGAGGTCAAAGGGTTGTAGCAAATGGGGTTACGTCTGGCTGGCAACTGGTCACCGGCAGTGTTCCTCAGGCTTCAATTCTAGGGCCGGTTCTGTTCAATATATTTATCAACGATCTGGATGCAGGACTTGAATGCACCATTAGCAAATTTGCTGAGGATACCAAACTGGGAGGTGCTGTTGACTCTCTTGAGGGACAAGAGGCCTTACAGAGGGATCTAGGTAGATTGAAGCATCGGGTTATGATTGATGGGATGAAATTTAGAAAGTCCAAATGCCAGATTCTGCACCTAGTATGGAGTAATGCCAGACACAAGTGCAAACTGGGAGAGGAGTGTCTGGAGAGCAGCCCTGCAGAAAGGGATCTGGGGGTGCTGGTTGACAGCAGGCTCAACAGGAGTCAGCAGTGTGTGCTGGCAGCCACGAGGGCAAACCGCATCCTGGGGTGCATCGAACACAGCACAACCAGCCGCTCAAAAGAAGTGATTATCCTGCTGTATTCAGCATTGGTGTGGCCTCACCTTGAGTACTGTGTGCAGGCTCTGCACCCTACAATTCAAGAGAAATGTTCAGGTCCTTGAATGTGTCCAGAGGAGGGCAACAAAGCTGGTGAAAGGGCTGGAAGGAATGTCCTACGAGGAGCAGCTAAAGACTTCGGGATTGTCCAGTTTGGAGAAAAGGAGGCTGAGGGGTGACCTCATTGCTCTCTACAGCTTCCTCAGGAGGAGACACGAAGAGGGAGGTGCTGAGCTCTTCTCCTAGGTATCCAGCGACAGGACGCGTGGGAATGGTTCAAAGCTGTGCCAGGGGAGGTTTAGACTGGACATTAGGAAGCTTTTCTTTACCAAGTGGGTGGTCAAACACTGGAAGAGGCTTCCTAGAGAGGTGGTCAATGCCCTAAGCCTGTCAGTGTTTAAGAGGCACTTGGTCAATGCCCTTAATAACATGCTTTAGCTTTTGGTCAGTCCTGAAATAGTCAGGCAGATGGACTAGATGATCGTTGTAGGTCCCTTCCAACTGAAATAGTCTATTATAGTCTAATATTCTTAATGTTCTTAGCATTTTATGACCCCCAAAAGAGGAGTTGTCCCAATACAAACCAATGCAAAAGTATTATTAACATTTTATCATAACATCCTAACAACATAAGAAGCCCAAACTACAGAAAACTGAATCAAACAGGTGGGTTGTGCTCACAGAATAATCACCCATCATGCAGAGGGAGATTTCTCATTCACAATCTGGTTATGGCCCCAGCTTTTCAGGTGACCCAGCGAAGTCAGGCACAGATATAAGTGGGAAATGTGCAGCAGATGGTCTCTGAAACAACACTGGGATCCTCAAACTAAAAAATGGGTTAGAGCTTTGAACCAACATCATGGTGAGGAAAGACGAGCTATGTTCACCAATCAGTGCAAAATCTCAGTAACAATTCTCACTTGGGTAATAGCACATGCCAGACGATGTCACCTGCTTCTTGCAAGTCAAGACAGACTTTTGCTACCTGCGAATAAACTTCTTTTTGTAAAAACTAATGGAGTGCTGCAGGAACCAACAACTGGCATCATATCTAACACCTCTGGATTATGCTACATGGATATCCTACTGATTAGGCTGGCTAGAGAATGAAGGTCTGGAAACAACACAAATAGAAGTTATCTGCCAAAATACTTACTACCTACTTAAAATTTAGCTTTAAAAATGTTATAGGTATTGATGCAGAGAAGGTTATCCTAGATGTGCATGCTTCAAAGCTAAGAAAAATACAGATGAGCCACATAGAACATAATAAACATATAACTATGCCCCCTCTGAGAGTCTGACTTCATCCAACACTAAAAAAAAATGGGGATATGAGTTTTTTGGTTTGTTCTAAAAGGCTTCCCCTCATTCAGACTGAGATTTCAAATATTTAGTTTCACCCTGGCAAGGACTGTGTATTGTGGAGTTAAAACATTCTCTGAAGCAGGACATTATAGAGGAAGTGCCTTACGAGTGCAGTACGCCTGTAGACAATTAATCTCCGAGAACGGCTGCTTGGAATCACTTCACTCATCATTTTGCAAGAACATGCATATGTGATGCTGACCCAAAAGCCAAACCTGCACTTCGTAACAGGCTCCAATCTGTGCAAAGCAGGACTAAATTAAATGAGATATCCACAAGCTACTTACAGACAAACCTGAAACTCAGGCCCTTGGCCGTTACAGCAGACAAGAAGGGCAAAGATACTTTCTTTACTGTTAACACAAGCACTACAGCACAGATTACTGAACGAAGCCAGCAGCAACAAAGCTCCAGGTTTGTGCATCTGGGCACGAGTGAGGCACCCTAGCATCAATGCTTATTTCTCATTAGTACTCCAAAACTTCCCAAGGTTGGTTGTTTTGTTTCTTTCTCTTTCTTTTTTCTTTTTTTTTTTTTTGTTAAAAAAAGCAAATATGAGGAAAAATGAGAAGAGGAAGATAAAAAGACCTATGTGAAAATACTATGAAGGCTATATGTATAGGAGAGAGGATGGAGTGATGCTTATGTTACAGAAAAAAAGTACTCTTCAACATGCAGTCTGTATTCCACCGGCTAACTGACCTGTGAAAAGGGGCACTTTTTTCATGAAGTATCCATACAATTTCAGAACCTCTTGGTGTAAAACCACTTGCAATACTAAAAGCTCTGAAGACATGGGCTTGATCCTGTATTTATGAAATGGAGAACATGACACAAACTGGAATACATACACAGGCCTAAAATTATCTTATTTCATTATCTCTCCCTTCCCTAGGAATACAAACTACATCCTACGCTTCATTGTTGACCTTCTGTCTTCACTGTAACCTTCTCTCACAAGCTCATGCTGAAATAAAATCACATAAACAGCATCCGCATTTCTCTAAGAAGGATTTGTTACATGGAAACTTTGGTTAGTGATACATCCAAGATTTTAATTAAAGAGAGACCAATCTTCTCAAAAGCGTGACCATTCCCACAGGAATGGGAAGAAATCCTTCCTATTGAAATAAGAACAGGAAAATAAAATGGAATTCGTTCTTGTTTCTGGCAGGAAAGGCATTTTCAAATCCCACTTGGTATTGTATTTCTAACAATAGCTTCTTCTTTCAACACTACACAGAAGTACATTTTTAATCTTTCCAAGATTCTGGCTTCCTCTTTGTCTTTAACACATTTATACATGTATTTAACATGAGTACATCCGTCCATCCATCCACACAAACATCTCCCCCCTCCCCTTTTTTGTACACTCTACTTTTTGTCAAATAAAGAAATGGAACTAAATACCAGAATAAGCTGGGAATTCAAAGTGCCTTTAAACTGTGAAATAAAATCTGCTGCTACTTGATCAAATAATGCTCGTGACCTAACATTTCAATCTCCACCCTTATCTGACTGATGCTAATTTTACACTGGCATCCAAAAAGGTCATGATATCAGTTAGAAATCACCTAAGAAGATTTTCTTTTTTCTGAGAACTGAAGACATTTAACTCCTTTTTGACTAGTAGAAACACCTTGAAATTGTCCTACCTTTAGCATCAATATGACTTCAGCTCCACAGTCAACTTAAATGACCATTATTGGCCAGCACTCAAAGAGCATTCAGCACAAATACCATGATTTTTCACCCTTCCTGAACTTTGGAGTGAACGGGAGGATCTTTGCAAAGTGAGGCTCAACAGAGGATTAGGAATTAAAATCAGCACGCGATATTATGGGGTTGCCACCTACAAACTGTTGCAATTTTTATTTTGTAATTAGATTAATATTATGATAGCAATAGAATAAAATGGAATGTATGGCTTAATTTTCTTTCATTTTGCCCTCTGACTCAACTAGAGCTTCACAATACTTATCAATGAAATGACTACTCAGAGAACAGATAGGACGTTTTTATCTACGGCTGACTTCAACTGCTTACAACACTAGCTTGCAGAACAATTTCCAGCCTGTATGTTTTTGTCATGTCAACGGTTTCCAAAGATAATAAATGCTCTTCAGTATCATGCCTGGCATAACTAAGCCTGTGAGCAGGCTGCTAAAATTATACGGAGAATGTAGAAGCGAGCTCTTCAAGCAGTTCTCTGATGACTTCAACCCAAGAGCAGCACTCCAGTGCAATGGAGGGATTTGGGCAGGAATGCAGGCTATACAATAGCCAGCCATAAATAGAAACCAAACTTCGTCACAGCGAGCATCCGAAGCGCGTCTCCGCGTTGTGCTGCAGGATGCAGGCTGTACCTCACCCAGCTCTATGCTGCACTCCGTTGCACTTACAACCTGCCGCAAGAGCTCTGTGGTACAGGCGCTCTCACGTTTTCTACATTATACTGCCAATTTTCAAGTTCTGGTCCATGGACCATTTTAAAGGGATGTGCAAATAACAGTTAAGGAAAGCAAGGCTGCTGTCAAGCTAAAATTCACCCTGCAGATTACTGCTCTGGGCTCTGCAGCATCTTCAGAGAGCAAACATCACACACATTTATGGTATGGCCGATTCCTTGTTAGCAATGAAGTAACATCTTTTGCAGGCAATCCTGCTAAGTTTAACTTCTACACACATACACTAATTATGAAAGAAAATAAACCTATCTCTTTAGCATAAAATAACATGAAAAGTATAAAACGAATATGTTGGGAACCCAGGTTTACTACAAACAAAAATTTGGAATCATCAAAGGTAGATAAAATTTCACATACAAAAACTGTGGCCTTAGGCAAGATTAAAATGTAGATAAAATTAACAGCATAACATTGCACCCCACTGAATCATAGTTATTTCACTCTTGAAAGAATATTCGTTCTTGGAAGACACAGTTCCTGCAATCCAGAAATTGCATATGCATTTTGGCTTTCATTTTTACAGGACAAATTTTAGCTTAAAAAAAATTTCAAAAAAATCACTTCAATCTCACTGAACCCCTGAGACTGAAGATATTTTATCTACTTCTGACAAGGCATGAATACCAATTGCTCAGCTCTTGTGGAAAATGCCCAAGCAGGCTTATGTACGATTTTGTACACAACTTACTCTGAAGCCTTAAACCAGGCGTCCAAGGGGCTCTCCAGTCCCATGAGAGGTCTCGTCTCAGGGCTGAATTTAAGCCACTGCTGACAAGGGGTTCAGAAATGGCTTTCTCCTCTGACGGCATAGTCTCCTTGACAATTTCTTAAGAGGACCCAGAAATGCAACTTCTTGCATTTCAAAGTTTTCTCAGGTTTAGCCTTTCTGAAAGCTGATTTTGGAAGGTCTGATCCAATGCTCAGGGAAGCAAGTGGAAAGACACCAACTAACTTCAGTAGCCTTTGGACTGGGTTCTACAGTTGCAACAGCTAATCCTCATTAGGTGTTATATTAAATACAACACATGCCATAAGAAAGCATGTATAACCTTACTGATCAAAACGACAGTCTAAAAAGACTTTAAGACAAAACTGCTACTCAGTTGCCTCCTTCCCCTGACATTTAAAGCATACAAAAATATAAAATATATTCTTTTTTCCTTTACTCTTTTCCTTCTCTCCCTTGGCAAGCATCTCCCCTCTTCTCACTTCTTCAAAAAAAAAAAAAAACCCAAACCAAAATATGAATTTAAATGCTCTTAAGAGTTATGAAGAAGCCAGTACTGTACTTTCCAAAATCCAAATTAATTAAAGTCAGGGTAAGGTCCTAAAACATAGAGAGGGCAATATTTGCAAAGACTGACAAAGTTAAATTTCTTCCACCACCAGGAACTGTAGTCCCAAGTAACACCTTCTTAGCGCAACTTCCATCAGAAAGAGCTACAAGTACTTATTCCTCTTTATTCATTATTCTTCAGCGCTAACCCAAAAGCACTGAACAAGGCAATCCTACAAGAAGATAAATGCTTCATTTGCAGCGCAGTCAACACTGTATTCCTTAACTAACATAAAAAAATGGGCTTTTAAGATGGCTTGACTAAAAAAACAAACACCAAAGCAGCCAGAAAATACAGCTAAACAGTTGGAACTCTACACATAGTGACTCAAGCTCAAGAATTACAGTCCCTTAAATTCTGTTTTAAAGGCATCTCCCAAAGAGAAAGATACTGTTCAGATTCAATGGAGATGCATCAGTGTGTCAAGTGGCCAAATACAAAGTCTACAGGATTTCACTTAAGTGCTAAGTCGTCTGAAACTAGTTTTAGGAAATAAAAACTTGTTTCTCTTCTTGTAGGATTGCACTTCATGAACACACCATTAACCTCACCCCAGAAATAAAATAAATAAAGGTGGAAAGGAATGCTCTTCAAGCTTTGATAACCAAAACTAAACTACTGAAAGGATATTCTTCACTAAGAATATCCCTAAAACACGTGAATTGCTCCTAGTCTTGAATCCAGAAACATTTTAATAGTATCAATATACTCCACACCATTGAATAGGTTTTGACAGCTAAAAAAAAACCAGCTCTCAGGAAGTTTTGAGTTAACTGACACTTTAGAAAAATCATTTCTAATATGCAAGGTAGAATGCCTTACTCCAGGAATTCTAGACTATAAATGCACTGCAGAAAGGTTAGACTGGAGAAGCATGGACTGTGTTTTGCACAGGAACAGCTCCCGCTGTGAACTACAGCCAAGCCACATTTCTTCAGCCTACCCAGCATCTGAACTTCAGGGGAACATTTATACTACCTACTTTCAATCAATTTTACATTGATTTGTTCTCAGTGACAGCGCGGATGGAGAAAAACAGCCTGCGTGCTCATCTAAGTGCAGTATTTCTCAGGTTGCTACCTTTTTGTCCCCAGTACGGTTTGGTGGCTGCTGACAGGGCTTGGGCTTTAGCAAAGCCGGGAGTACAAAGCCCTAACTGCTCTCACTGCTTTCCCACAACCCTCTGAGCCAGGGGTGGCAAAGGCCTTTCACGGGGGGCTCCCAGCTGCCATTTGACATGCAAATGGCATCAAAAATCTTTCAATCCCACCTCAAGGAGGGAAGATAAAGGCAGCAGCTCCCAGAGGAGCTCTGCTCCTGGAGTAGCATCCCTGCATCTCTTCAGGATGCTGGCGCTGCTGCACGAAGAAATCATCCTGGAGTTTATGTGAAAGACACAAAGAAATCCAGTGAGGGGAATTAGAGAAAGGAACTCCAGGGTACAATTCTTTTCCTCAAGCGTAACAACAGACTTAAAAGTGTCACTTTTGTCTGCTTCCCAAATGCCTGAATGCAGAAATACTTTAAATATATATATATACACACACACATGCTATTCCAACCTTTCCATTTTATTTAAAGACCCAATGGAAATGGTAAAAGGGACATCTGAATTATAGGCTCCAGTTTTCTCTTGTATCAATCTGGCTTCATGTGCTAGTATTTTCCAATCTGTTCCAGTGGAATTCAAGGACTGTAGAGCTATGCAAATTCACAGATCCATAAGTCACCCCGTAGGTAGCTTACAAGGTTTCTAGAATTTCCACTCTTATCTTCAACTTGAACAAGTTTCATCTCTCTTCTATTGTAAACACATCCAAAAATCAAACCGCAGTTTTTTCCTCTCCAGTTTAATATGACAATCTAAAGCCAAATTTTTCAAATTGGAGGCTGAAAATTTAACCATTACCTGAAATAAAAGAGACCCTCGATATACACAGATTCATTCCCAAGATTTTAACCAGAAGAACAGGTGCTGATCCTGGTTTGAAAATTAAAGCCCTTCTGTTTAGTTTGCTAAATAATTATGTCAATACGTTAAATAATGACGTTCTGAAGCCTAATTTCAGAAATACAGGAATACATAGGAGAGAATGTAGGTTAGGTAAACTCTGAAAGTTGGAAAAACACCCGAATGTGAAAGAGAATGAATGATGGGAGCAGAAATAGAGTGTATGAACAATTCCTACCCATCGTAGTTCCTATTGGAAAAAGAGCTTTCAACTATTCTCATTTTCCAGACTTCAAAGGAATAGAAAATCTAGAAAAAACGCAATGTTATAAAACACTAGGAAAATTAAGTTTTTATTATGATATCCTGTTCATCATTTTTCAGTCACTGGACTGAACATGACATGCTGCTCTGTAACATTAATGCCAAAATCAGATGGCAAAACAAAACGTGACTAATTTCTTGGGATCAAATACTAAACACAGCTTTCAAAGAGCACCTTTCTTGCTTTCTCCTGAGATATATAGACGAGATATAAAAGTAAATTAAGTATATGTAAATGTGTACATCTAACAAAAAAATCTATTTATCTTCCAGCTACACAGGTAACTTGCACAACGCTGCATATGTAACACTGCAAGTCCCCTTAACCTTTCCATCACACCCTGATTTTTCTTTTGGTTACGCTTCATTTTGGTTATTTTTCATGTTACAGTTTCTTTCCGGATGGCAGAATCGGAAAGTCAGGAGTGATGTCTCCATTTGCCCAGGGGTTAAAACTTGGAACTAACTCCACGACAGGCTAAAGGAAGGAAGTGTGAAATCAGATGGACGGCTGGAGGTTGCACGCTCCTCTGCAGAAGCAGCAAACTATCAAGCTCTTCATCAGAACCTGCGCTCCTACACGGATGAGACATACACAAAGCAAACTAAAGGTCAACTTATTCACACACTGTAAGAGCCAGAAGGAAATAAAGTAAATGAGTACTTTCCCTAGGAGCCAAGAGACCCAGCAATTATTTATCAGCTCAAAATAAAAACTTAGCCTGACTCACCATCTCTTTAGAAACACGTACCTTTCTCTGCCTGTGACATCCTTCTTAAGGTAGAACACAAAACGTAATGATGGCAAATTAAGGAATAGAAGCAGGTAATACCAAAAGAGCCCACACACGGACTCTGCAGGAAGTATCAAGCAATTATGCTGAAGTCAAATGTACCTCAATGATTTCAATGTATCAGATTAATCTTTCCAAAGACCTTAAAAAGCCCAGCTTAAAAGAAAAGCCTGAACTGATATGCAAAATCTTTCCCAATATTCACATGCAAGCAAGCATCCTCTTGGCATAAATATTTGATGCTTTGTAGACAGATTTGAAGGTCTAACTTTTAACAACAAAAGAGAAAGTTTAGCATCAAACCACAGCAGTGAACTAGGCACAGTACTCCACTCCAGACATTAATACTGTGCAAAGAGTGAGAAACACTAAGGATGAAAACTTCTAGAGCTTCCTTATTCAATATATGCTCGTTTATTTTCTTCAAGGGACTTTTAAATTGCTCTTAGCGTAAACAGACTACTATTCTCTTCCCCTTTTGACATGAGCAACTCACAGATAAGCCAAAACCCTCTAGTAGAAACATCAACTAATAAATTAATCATAATTTTCTCATTGACTTGACTGGGAAGGGGGGCTTCACTCTAAGGAGTCTCCTGAAGCCTCTGCCATATGGAGTCGCCATCTATCAAACATCTGTAGCATGACTTTCAGGATGCAGGAGTCTGGGAGCAAGGAGAAACACCAGCACAGGACTTCACTAGAAATGCATCAGGGAGACGCACAGGAGGGGGTCAAACACAGGACAGTTGCCACACCTCCTATCGACTCAACTCTAAATTGGATTTAACCAGAACAGCTTCACTGGCTTCAAAGGACCCATCCTGATGGATGCTTTCTGAAGACCTGGGCCTCAACAAATCCAGGTCTTTCCACACATAAAAAAGGAAAACATTCATTATAATTTTCCTAAGAAGTAGGATGTCCCCACAAAGGACTTCCTATTTTCTTACTTCTTTTGTGTTCAAAAGTAGAAGGTACAAAAAAACCTTTTGTCCAAGAATTTGCAGAAGTCTCCTTGTTTCTCCTAAATGGGTCCATTGTGAGATGTGTAACTCTTAATATGTACATATAATTACAGTTTTCCAGACATGCAACTGGATATACAATAGCATAAACAACTTTTATAATTTGCTACAAAATCAGATTCACAATTGCCAAATGCTCACTCAGTGACAATTTAAGTACGCAGAATATATCCTAAACATAGTTTTGTTATGCACAGAATTTTAGCATCGTTTATTTTAAATGTTAATGAGCAAGGACTGCTATTTCTGAAAGACAGCATAGAAGCCACAGTCTTAGAGAATGTCTCATGAGCACCGAGCAAACCAAAGCAGCAACTCAAAGTGAGCATTAACTATGCCAAGATCACACACGCGCAGCAAGCAAGCATCTACCCCCTGTGAATCACATGCATATCTCAAATTAGCTGACCCATGGCAGACTGAAACAGGTGTCTTCAACACTAAAAGCAAGAGGGAAGTTTTTATTTAAAAAAAAAAAAAAAAACAAACCCACAAAACAACAAAACACCAAACCATAGGCACCAGAAATGTAAAGCCTTCTGGTGTTAGCTGTGAGAGACAGTCTCTGCAACGGGAAACAAGGCACTTGAGCCACTACACAAATCAGTGCATTATGTGAACGTATTACAATAGCCAGCTTGTTTAGCTCTGTTCTTTAAATCATGAATTATTTATTAATGGTAAATGAAAGCTGGTAGTTAAAAACAGTTTAGTCCATTAACAAAAAATAGGAAGCCTTGCTAAGATATGGTGAAATCATATTTGTTAGATTAGCAGCATTAGCATAATTACAATATAAAATCCTGAAACAAGTGGAACAAAACTATTGAATTAAAAAGTTGACAGAGTCCCCACTCCCACAGCCAAGTTGCAGTAAGTTGTATTCAGATGGATGATGCAGGTTTATATTTAGTCAGTGAAAAAAACATGTTTTACTTAAAACATCTGATGGATTTGAAAAAATAAAATAGGTAGTTGAAGGATTGCAAGTATCCTGTGTAGGGGGAAAAGAATAAATAGCACCATGAATGAAACTTCTTTCCATCTCCAGTCATGACCTCACAAATCAGTATATGAGTTAATAAATTCAAGACTAAAGTGTTTAGAGAAATAGCACTGAATTATCAAGAAAAATAAAGGTAAATAATTGCCAAATAATATCAAAGGGATACAAAGTTTCCATGTTTCTGAAGATGATGAAAATAAAGTTTTAGTAAAATACAAGCTATTTAAATGCAGTAAAATAATGTAGTAAAAATAATGAAAGAACATAGAAAAATACCAGGAAGAAATTAAGAACTGTTTTAAGACGTGGATTGCTATCGCAAGGAAAGGGGTAGGATCTGTGCCACTAGATATTTACAGGACTGGAAACTTAAAAAGGGAAGTGTTAAAACTAGCCTATACTGGAAGGGCAGAGGACCAGAGGTTTCTTCTTTCCCAGTTGTTTGTGACAGTCTACACTGTATGACTAGACAGCAACAGGAAAAATGAAGTGAGAACGCTATTCTTAACTCGTATTAGTAATTCATCTCTCTGATTAACTCTGCACACATATTCACAGTTACACAGTATCATACATGAAAAGCTTTTCGGTTGGTTTGGTTTTGCTAACACTCTCAACTTACTACACAACGCACAGTTAAAACCTCCATGCTAAAGTGGTTTGGAAGGACAGAAAATAACCCCCCTTATTTTCAGAGAAAAATTGCTATCTTCATCTCAGAGTGGTACGGGTAAGAATAAAACTATATAGAGGGCTAAGGAGAATATGAACACATTAGAGACATATAGAGGACCAGATATGAAGCGACAGATAAAACCTCAGCATAGACCTGATCCAATGGCTTCTGATCTCCTTGAAAAAAAATACATTAGCCAAAGAAAAATGTCTGATATTTTTACTTTACAACACTCATGAAAAGGGCTAAGAGGTGGCTTTCCTGGAGTCCCCTTACCAGATAATCTTGCCTCCTTACAACCCAAATGTCTGCATTTCAGCATCAAGAAAAGATCTGCAACTATCTGGTGAATGATACGGTATCTTCCCAATGTGATATTCACAATTCAGTTGGCAGTTATGGAGAGCGACCAAAGGCATTAATGTAAGGAGAACACAGAAAGGATTCCTGTTGTAAATTCAGAAGTTAGTCACAAACTTAACTTTTATTTTCCACTCACCCTGAATTTTGGCATGGTCACAAACTACGTAGACTATTTGCTCAGCCATGACTTAGGAAAGACCGTTATGGAACTTGTATCCTTTATTCACCTTGGATGCAGCAGATGTAGGCTGGCTAAGGGTTTTCTGTTTGCCTTTTTCTGCATCACATTTCAGCCTCCAGCTTTCCCTAAGCTTCAAGATTGCTGGACTTTGACATCACATCAGCACTGTCAACGCAATGCATAAAAATAATATTTTAGACCTACAATTAAACTTATTAAGATGAGAAATTCAAAGGCCTTAACATTCTGCTTAGGCATCACAGTTCACATGAGTGTATATCCCTAAAAGGGAACAAATTTATGCAAGTCTGAATTCACTCTAGATTTACAGTCACCAAACAAACAACCAAAAAGACCACCACCCTAAAAAAAATAATAAATTTAAGTGTGCAAGAACGAAGCAGGTCCAGAATTTAGGGGTGTAGTCCTTTTATTCACAACTTCTACCTCATTTTAATACAATTTACAGTTGCACATTTATACACAGTGCAAACTTCACAGCCTAAAAATTAAGACTCTGGAAGAGATGCAATAGTGCGATTATTCAGAATAAGACACAGTAGTTGGGAAATATCTGGTATATGGTTTTCTCCTAGGATGTGCTCCCACTCCACATTATACACATTTGTTTGAAATTACAGGAGTGCTTAACGTAATAAAGCCCAAAACCTCTGTATTGTTGCACACTGTGTGGAGTTCTGGGGAGTCAAGTACAAATCCTTTATGCTCTCAAGTTTTCTGAAGACAAAAGCCACAGCATATTAAAGAGTTGAGTGCTATATGAAGGGCAGTACAGTAAATATCTTAATGCATATATTTTATAAATATAACGAATTAGCAACTATGAAGACTGTATTCTTCATTATTAAGAAGTATGGTACATACCATTTGGGTTTAGGCATTGGTGAATGCTACAAAGTAATACTTCTCTCTTAGGAGGTTCAAAATCATTGCAGTTTGCTGGCATGTTAACTCCTCTGAGACCCTGGAACAGTGACTGCCGTCTAAGAGTGCACCAAACAGAACTACTGAAGTCAGTTCATATGCTTAAAGTTATATAAATAACTCTGGGTCCAGAGAAGGGCAATGAAGCTGGTGAGGGGTCTGGAAAGTAAGTCTTACGAGGAGAGGCTGAGGGAGCTGGGGTTGTTCAGTCTAAAGAAGAGGAGGCTGAGGGGAGACCTTATCGCTCCCTACAACTACCTGAAAGGAGGTTGTAGAGAGGTGGGGGTAGGTCTCTTCTCCCAAGTCACAGGTGATAGGACAAGAGGAAATGTCCTCAAGTTGCGCCAGGGGAGGTTCAAGTTGGATATTAGGAAAAATTTTTATACTGAAAGCGTTATTAAGCGTTGGAATGGGCTGCCCAGGGAAGCAGTTGAGGCACCATCCCCAGAGGTATTCAAAAGACGGGTTGACATAGAGCCTAGTGATGTGTGGTTTTGTTTTTGGCAGAGTTAGGTTAATGGTTGGACTAGATGATCTTCAAGGTCCCTTCCAACCTAGACAATTCTATGATTCTATATGCACCAGTGCCCTGCTGGATTAGACTCGTACATAGATGAGTGCAATATGATACTTGCAATCTCTCTGATTACTTACACAGTGAAGTGATGACAACTAGTTCACTTGGAACATAGAAATTCTGGGCATGTTCACTATAATTAACCAACATTAACTTCTGTCTTCTGACATAAAACTGAAACCAAGTATCTCGTATCTTGTTCAAATACTTTAATCCTTTAATAATGAAGCTGATGTGAAAACAGAAACATATACAATAAATTGTGTGCTATTTTCAGAGATTTTTGCTCCAACCCCCATGTTAATACAGAAAAATATATGGAAGACAAATACACATAGGTAGAGATCTGCTGTGTTGGATACCTATAGGTTTAACAAAAGCATAAGGAAAAAAAAAAACCAGAACACACAAACACAGGAGGTTAACACCGCTTCCAAGCATCTTCTATACTACAGCCAAAATTAACCGGAGGACAAACTAATCAAATTCATTGCAGACAAACTTATGAAGAATATATTGTTATGGTAATTATGAAAATAAACTAGTTCAAAATACTCTTCTCAATTGCTACTTGAAATAAAAAGTAGAAGTATCGGACTTCTTACTGCTATCATAAACAGGCATTTCCAACTCGGTAGCCAAGCAGAATACAAGTGCTCTCAGGTCTGTCCCATTCCCCAGCGCCTGCTGGCTGATGCTAACCTGCTGGTAGAGGGCGGGTGCTGATGTACACCCGGCTTGCTCTTACACGGGACAGTAGGCATGCGGGAAACCCCACTTCTGAAATAACACTCCAGTTTGTGTAGTTGCATTTCCAGTCATGTTGCCTACCCAGCAAACACAACCCACTGCCACAAATCACTAGAAATAAACAGCCTGGCACTGAAAGGTACAGGATCTCCCTTTGGCCTGGAGCCCGAGAACAGCTGTAGCCAGAAATGTAAATGAGCAGCACTTCTCTATTTCACTCAACGATGGTACCACCTTTAAGACAGCAATGTAAGTTTTTCTGGCTGATGGCAAATCATTACCATACCCCTAGAAGGAAAGACATCAATGGCAGTACTTTGTTGAACTGCATTTATTTTTAATTTGTTGCATAAGTGGTGCTGCTAGACACGACAGGCTGGATGGAAGACTACAGCAGAGCATTTCCATCAGTTGAATTTCTGGAACCTCTCTTGACAGCTAAATTAGCCTTTGATAGCAGCTGCAGCTGTTTTGAAAAAAAAAAATAAAAATCCCTTGCTCATTCCCACTAACCATTCCTTTGTTTTGGTTTATAGAGCAGTTTTGGTGCATGCCAATATATTCTCCTTTTGGAGATAAATTAAACTAGAAGCCCTGCTCCAGCCACACACCAAATTATGTTCCAACTCTTAATGACAAAGCAAAAATGTTAAATGTGAAAATCTTGCAAATTAAGAATAGCTTCTGGCTGAGGTTTTTTTGGGGAGAGGCTAGATACTACCATCACGGTTGCTTTCTTACACAAACCACCATCTATTTGCCAAGGGAGATACTGATTTTATTTTGTTTATTTTAAAAGAGTACGTAAAGGCACACAAAGCTTCTGAAAATCTGAACTCCACCACTAGCCCCAAGGCCAGGCTGTGCCAGCCTAGCAGAAGGCAGTCTTCAAGAGGCAAAAAAAAGCAGAAAGAATCGATTTCAGGCCAAATGCTCTTTTACCGTAACTTTCATTTCATGAGGCATTTGAAGCTTCCCAATCCACGCCAGCATCAAAACAAACATTTATTAAGTAGCAGCACTCAGATGTGACAAGCGAGAAAAGTCAAACTAGCATTTCTTTGATGTATACTTTTCTCTAGTGTAGGAGAAGAGAAACCTGAACCTAACCAGCAACACTGGAAAGATCTGTTAGCCTTCATTCAGCAAAGATAGACCTAGGCCAGCTATTGCTCTGCTCTTTTTCTTAACATGTATCTAGTACGTGTTACATACCTGGTAACTGGCTTGCAGGTTACTATTAATGCTTCATAGTACTATTTTTTTCTCTTCCTTCTTCTACTCAAGAGGACTGCTTTGCCCCCTCAACCCCTGGTTGGGCATGAGGTTATAGCTGCAGTGTGACAAGGGAGCTACTTCTTAAATCAAGTGATACAGCACATCTAAAGACAGTAATAACTTGGGATTTAGATGTTCCCCTTCCTTTGAAAAGACTGGAATCTCAAAAGAGGAGACACAAACTGTGTTTCACATACCATTAAGTTAAATATATGTATACATACACACACCCCCCCAGGAGGCTACACTTTCTACTTAGTCACCAATGTAATGACAAAAAAGAAAATATACATTATGGAATAAGTAATGTAATTTAAAAATATATATTATGGAATAAGTAATGTAATTAAGTGCAATGCTTACACCATACAGAAAAGAAATATTTTCAAAATTTCAATAGGGAAATTAACAACCAAAGACATAGACCAAAATATTGTCTTTAAAAAAGAAAATGACATACAAAACTCCTGTCGTTGAAGGCTGCCCAGGTATCCCTCCTGGGATCAGTCAGAAGGCGTTGGTAGGCAAGCCCTTGCCAGCCCACCAGGAGCAGGTGCTTCCCCTGTCACTACCCCACTGCGCATCAGAAGCGAAGAATCATCCCTGCTTTGTACCTGGAAAAAGCCTTCCAGACCTACTAACCCCAGGCACCACCACAGGCAGACTTCAGCTTCCATGTCCCATGAACACAGAGTGCCTGAACCACAGGATGGGCTGAGATTTAAGGGGCAGCCTGTCCCCACCATTTCCAATAGCCTATACGCAGCCTCAGCCACTACACAGTCTGTTTTCAAGCATCAGTGGCAATACCTGAAGGTCTCTTTGCCCTGAAGGAAGACCTGACATTCAAAACTGAAGTTTGGGCAGGGCTCTGCTCCCAAAAATAGGGCACTGGAACACCAAAGGGCTGTCCTGACTTCAGCTCAAGAAAGCAAGGAAAGGTATTGTTACTGGTTTTTAAAATCTTGTTCTACCTATTACCTGATTCCTTGAGATAAAATTGCTAAGTACAAGGTCTGTATCCTCTCAAGCTTTGAGAGCAGTCGTACCTGGCAGGTTTCAGTGACTGTTAATAGCAAGGAGGAAAACAAGTCCCTTTTGTATGCAGACCACCCTTATGGCAGCTCTTCCACATACAAGCCTGTAAGCGGTCACAAAGAACAAACCTATTAAAAAAGAAGATATAAGACAACATCAATGCTGCATCCAACTTTAACTGTAATTGCACTTCCTCCATCTTAACCTGTTTCTACTTACACAAAAGGAGAGATTTGATTTCCTTTGACAGGCAGATCAGCCCACTAGTACCCAGCTAAATGCTTCAGCGAGGAACCAAATCTGATTACCTACATTCGCTATCAAAACCCTAGGAAAGCAAAAAGGGTTCAAAGGAGAAAATGTCATACTAATTTGGCTGTTTCTTTCTGCTCATTCCAATCCAGGATGTATTTCACTAGTGTTCTGAAAAGCTAGTAAGGGAGGAAGCGATTAAGCTGTAATAGGACTCTCTTAAACTTCAATAATGTAATTAGCAGGTAATTAGGATGCCTGATGTGTGGCATTAACCAAAAAAAAAAAAATAATCCATGATGCTTTAGAAAATTTACCAGTTGGATTTTTACAGAGCTGTTGAATTGCTGTGATGCACCAATATATAGCCTCTCCAAATTCAGAAACTCATTGACTCTGAAGGAGCAACAAGCTCTCTAGTCTATTTAAAAAAGAACAAACTATTTCAGAAAAAGGAGACCAATCTTCACCTGGCATAAGGGTCTAATGACCTACCATAAAGTTTGTCAAAAATTATGACAAAAACAAATCAACAGATTTTACAAAAAATAATGTACAAGATAATCAGAGTTGAAACATACTGATGTAAATTTTAACACAGTTTATAGTAGTTACTGACTCCTTACTTTCAGCTATCAGGTTCTCTTACAGTGAAAAAGGCTTTTGAAATTTATATGAATTAAGCTTTTTAAAACAAACAAACAAACAAAAAAACAGTGAAAACAAACAGCAGTGTCACTGCCTTACTATTTCTTCTATAAGAGTCTCCACGGAGCTGAACTTGGCTGTGGTTGCTCAGCTCAAGAGAAACACTTGACTGCCCCCAGCTTATAGAGAGAGAATGACAAAGAAAAAGGAGGTGAGAACCATTCCTTCTTCAAATACTGAGATTTAATTGATGGACTCCATGGGTCCTGATGAGATGCACCCACGAGTGCTGAGGGAGCTGCCAGAAGTCATTGCTGAGCCACTCTCCATCATCTTTAAAAGGTCCTGGAGAACAGGCGAGATGCCTGAGGACTAGAGGGAAAGCCAGTCTCATCCCAGTCTTCAAAAAGGGCAAGAAGGAGGACTCGGGAAACTACAGGCCGGTCAGCCTCACCTCCATCCCTGGAAAGATGATGGAATGACTTGTTCTGGGCATCATCTCAAAGCATATGGAGGAAAAGAAAGCTATCAGAAGTAGTCAACATGGATTCACCAAGGGGAAGTCATGTCTGACTAACCTGATACCTGATAGCCTTCTACGATGGCATGACTGGTTGGACAGATGAGTGGAGGGCGGTGGATGTTGTCTACCTTGACTTCAGCAAGGCTTTTGACACAGTCTCCCACAGCATCCTCATAGGTAAGCTTAGGAAGCGTGGATAAGAAGAATGGAGAGCGAGGTGGATTGAAAACTGGCTGAAAGACAGAGCTCAGACGGTTGTTATTAGGGGCACAGAATCTAGTTGGAGGTCTGTAACAAGTGGAGTCCCCCAGGGGGCAGTACTGGGTCCAGTCCTCTGCATATGAATCTATTCATTGATGAATATATTCATCAATGACCTGGATGAAGGGATGGAATGTACCCTCAGCAAGTTTGCTGATGATACGAAACTGGGAGGGGTGGTTGACACACCAGAAGGCTGTGCCACCATACAGCCAGACCTGGACAGGCTGGAGAGCTGGGCAGAGAGGAACCTGATGTACTTCAATAAAGGCAAGTGTAGGGTGCTACACCTGGGGAGAAATAACCCCATGCACCAGTACAGGTTGGGGGCTGACTTGCTGGAGAGCACCTCTGAGGAGAAAGACCTGGGAGTCCTGGTGGACAACAGGATGACCATGAGCCAACAATGTGCCCTTGTGGCCAAGAAGACCAATGGCATCCTGGGGTGCATCAAGAACAGTGTGACCAGCAGGCCGAGAGAGATTATCCTGCCCCTCTAATCTGCCCTAGTGAGGCCCCATCTGGAGTACTGCGTCCAGTTCTGGGCTCCCCAGTTCAAGAAGGACAGGCAACTGCTGGAAAGGGTACAGCAGAGGGCTACAAAGATTATTAGGGGCCTGGAGCATCTCCCTTACGAGGAGAGGCTGAGGGACTTGGGGTCTTTTTAGGCTAGAAAAGAGAAGACCGAGGGGAGATCTGATCAATGCTCATAAATACTTAAAGGGTGGGTGTCAAGAGGATGGGGCCAGTCTTTTTTCAGTGGTGCCCAG